>LGRX02029029.1:0-75345 GCA_001247695.2 Cymbomonas tetramitiformis | reverse complement strand
AAAACACAGTGTCGGGTGCTCGGAACGGAATAGCATAAACTGGTTAGACATAAATACGGACTGTCTAACTAGGAAACGAGGCTAACGGTACGAGGACACGGTCACGGGTGACACATGCCACACACAGTGAGGGGTGAAGCTAGGAGAAGCAAGCCCCCATACAGTGGGGGAAAATCGGCTTTCCCGTGACAAATCGTTCGATGGAGGTAGTAGTTAGGAGATACGACCCCTACGGTCCTAGGAAATTGTAGTATGTGTACTAAAGGTGTACTAAAGGCATACTAACAGCAGTATATGTAGTCAAGTTAGTATGCCGCTAGTATGCGGTTAGGATACCGTTACGGTACCCACTACGTGAGACTAGATATTAACGGCATACTAACGCCATACGTCTTAACGACCCGTTAGTACGTGCATATGATGCCGTTAGGACGCCCCTAACACATGCATCTTAACTGGTTTTAGGATGCCGTTATGATGTTCATAGGACGACGTTAGGACATACTAACATATGCATATTAACAGGCGTTAGGATGCCATTATGATGCTCGTAGGACAACGTTAGGACATACTAACACATGCACTATAATTGGCGTTAGGATGCCATTATGATGTTAATAGGACGACGTTAGGACATACTAACACCGACACCCTAAAGGCGTCCTAACGACATGCTATCTGGGACATAGTAAAGGCATACTAACGTTGGTTTTAGCATAGCTTTAGTGTGTTAGGGCGCATACTAAACGCATACTAACTATGCCATAACTACACAAGCAGTCAAACGCGAACGTTGCGAGTATTCATATCGGGGGAAGCTTGATGCGAAGGCATATGCATTGTGAGGTGCGAGATACATTGTGATAGGTGAGTGTGATGCACAACAGGTGTGATAAACAAGTGTGATGCACAACAAAGCATATGCGTGGTTGAATGCACTTTGACAAGTCTAGAAACGTTAATATTTTTACTATCCACAATACAATCCAATCGTAAGTAGGGCTGCCCCATTCGTAGCCTAATTCGCTCAAAACAAGGCTCTAGTCCGAAAATTGCCTCTAGGGAATTAACCTAATCTCTTTAAAACAACGTGCAACAAGCGAGAAATCTCGGCGTTGGTCTTGGAGTAAAACCTTCCGAGATTTTCCACTCGCCCATTCTCATTCGATCTGAAAAAGCAAGTGGAAAAATAAACCAACACTTAGTCAAGTGAGAAACTTCACACAAAAGCACAACAAATTAGGTTCTAACTTAGAAAGGGTATAGCTTTTACCTTAAGTCTTGGCGTTGGTCATGGGCTGAAAATTTGCTTTCTCTACTCGCTCCTTTTCAACCGATCTGAAAAATAAAGCGCAACAAAGAAACCCACGCTTAGTAAAGCAAGCACATAACACAAACGCGCAAATTATTATGTACCAACCTAGGAAAGATAGCGCACACACCTTAGGTCTTGGTGTTGGTCATGGGCTGAAAATTAGTTCTTTCCACTCGCTCATTTTCAGCCGATCTGAAAAACAACGCGCAACTCAAAACCAATGGATAGTCTAGCGCAAAAATATCATAAGATGAAATATAAGAGTAGCAAAGGAAAATAAGAAGGCCAAGTGGGGTGAGTTGGAATTTAACCAACTTCATCTAGTTCATACGACTAGCGAGAACTTACTTCTCGTTCACCCCTCAATTCGATGCTAAGCACACCGACATGCGCGCAGAAAAATTACAGTAGCACTCGCATTCACTATGAATATGTAGCGTAGTGCAGTATTTTTATGATACCAAGAACAAACATAAAACAGCACCCACTACCCGATAACTCTGCGTTCACCGCTGCCTTTGACTTGTGAATACTTAAAGTTTCTTTATTGTAGTTCGATGGACACAGCGTTGAGTGTATTCCACTTCAACGTTCACCTTCCCCTTCGCTTGATCTTCAACTCGAACTGGTCGTCGCGGGCTCGCGGCATCGGCAGCGGCATCCCGCATCACTCGAGTCGCAGTCGACTGTCGCGTGTCACCTGTGTCACAGTATGAGTATCGGATAGTATGACAATGAGTATCAGTATCAGTATCGTGAATCGATGTCGCTGTCGTTCGGCTGTCGCTGTCCCTGTCGCGTCGCGGCTGTCGCGCTCGAGTGACCAGCGCAGGTCGGCGCAGGTCGGTCTGTCTCGGACACGCGACGCGACGGTGCGGTGCGGTGCGGTGCGGTGCGGTGCGGTGCGGTGAGAACTTTCCATTTTATTTCTTTTGTTTATATTTATTTTTTTGCTCCTGCGCATTTTGAAAAAATCGTGCGCACAAAATGCTTCATATCTATGGCAAAAAAAACAAAACCAACATTTTGCTTGGAGGGGTGTGTTCCCTTCAACTTGCCCATTTCCCTGCCAAATTTTTGTTTTTTTGTTTTTTTCGCTATTTTTGGGTCTTATAGCGTAGCTTATGTCATACAAGTCATATGACGTTAGTACCCCTTTAGCATGCCATGTACATTACGCGGATATTATGCCGGTAGCATGCTCTTATGGTGTCATTTAGTATCCTAACGCCAGACTTGCAGTTTTTTTCGTTTTTTTTTGTTTGCATGCGTCTTTGTTAGTATGCCGTTACGGTACCCACTACGTGAGACTAGACGCCGTTAACATGCTATCGCCACGCCGTTAGCGGCATACTAGGCGAGACTAGACGCCGTTAACATGCTAACGCCACGCATGCTAAAGGCGTGCTAACTACATGCTAACGGCGACAACATGTTAAAGGTGTCCTAAGGGCGTGCTTTAGGGTGCACATCTTAACAGGCCTAGAGGAATATTCCTCAAAAGATTCCCTGGTCCCAAAAGATTCCCTTCAGGCGGGCATGGGGTGGCGTGGGGTAGACGATAATCGTGCAATTTAGCGAGGAGTTCGAAAATGATGTCGAAAATATCGCCCGAGACCGCCAGGGCGATGTTATTGTGGTTGGAATGGCTATGGTTGTGATGGCGAGATAGCTGAGCTTTCAGGGGGCTCGATCTGAACTACGATGGTGTGTGGGTTCACAGCACGACTTACAGTACATATGCCAAGAGGTATTCCGAAGCCTGAAAGTGGGCTCCCTATATCCCTTTCGACGTGTGCTTGATGCTTGCCGGGGCGCAGGATCTCCCTCGCTTCGTAAGACAGTCATCCGAAGGCTGGGATGTAGTAGGGTATAGATCACGGATATCGGCTCGAAATAGTGGTCGCGATCTCTAACCCCCCTGAGGACCGCACGGATAACATTACAGTACCCAATAGCAATTGAAAATCGGTCACGAACTACGGCGACTCCGGAGTTCGCGTGACGCGTTATCCGGAGTACGCGTGACGTCGCGCGTAGTCCGGACCACAAAACGGAATCTCTATAATAAGAATTAGGGGGAGTTGTCGGGTGCGACATGTCGGAGACGGGAGGGTATAAATATCTGAATTGAATGGATGGATTTGTGAATTGAACAAGTTCGAAGTTGTAGAGGCTCGTCCACAATTGTCACTGCTATTTATTTATCCCTTTCTCCTCCTATATTGAGAAGTGATTTTGACTCGCTTGCTAGTGACATTTCAGTAAATGATAAACCATGCCCTCGGCATCCTAGGACCCCAATAGGCCCCCAACGATGCCCCACCGGTGTATACGCCGATTTGCCGACCTTATGCGAAACGCCCCCATGTTGAAAAATCAGCCAATTCAAGACTTACTTCTATATTGAGAAGTTGCGTGTGAATGCACAAGGCCATCCAAGAGGCTTGGTGTAGCCGGTCCCTTGGCGAACTTAACCAAACCACGGCGATAACCATCCCTGGGGATGGGTTTTCGAAGACCTTGCACCCTCGTGGGCCTTGCGGATCCGAATTTAGGTCCAAGTTTACGCGTCATGGCTCCAGGGGATCAATTGCATGTCCCCCTGGCGAAACGTGCACCCACAACGCGGTGCCACGACGGTGCCTCCCCCCACCGCCCATCGGCGGAATTACTTCCCTAGGGTCCCATTGGGTGTGGAAATTACCCTTGTAGCTCCCCACACAGCTCAGCGAATCGTCCTACACACCATCTAGAAGCCGCTTCCGCTTGATGGCTACTGCCCGGTGGTATGGTACTGTCACAAGTACCAAAATGTATGCTTTATTATGGGCACTAGACGGGGTGTATGAGTCCCATGAAGGTTTTGAAAAATCATTTAGGACCCTTTTGAATTGTTATTGATGCTGAAATGTACTCTCGTGAACTTTAGGTATGTGTATGTGCGGTGTGCTTTTGGGGGGTGTAACGCCATAAAATTAATTAAATTTTCTGGTACTGTCACAAGTACCAAGCGCGCGGTGACTTAAAAGGGCACGCTATGTGGCCACGAGGTGGCATGCATGATGCCAAATTTCATTATTGGGATGTATCCTAAGTGGTCGTCATGCGTTGTGCCATTTGAACGTCTTTAACGCCAGTATTGGGATTCGATAACACCCAAGGGTGTGATAAATTGGCCTCTCAGCATTTTTTGTGGTAATATCGGGAGCGGTTTCGTACTTAAGTTCCATGTGTAGAGTCCAAGTACGGCAACTTCTCATGCATGTAAAGGTCTTGAAAAATCGATATATGGGTTTACTTTTGATGTCATAAACGCTGATGAGGCGATCCGACGTTATAATATACTTATTTCGTAGCTTTAGTGCCACGACTAGGCTCCAAAATTGACGATAGCCCTCATACTTAAGGAATCTTGAGTTGGACCATTTGGTGGAGATGGGATGTTTAGCATGTCGCAGTTTCAGCGACGGGCAGTATGCCAACTGCCCCATGCTCACATCCATCATTGGCCATGTTATACAGCTTCAATTTGAGCCATCGCTGGGTTGAATAGAATCCCAAGTCTGTTCAAAAAGAAATCCGAAAGTAGCGCCATGATTTCGAAGACAAGTGAGACACCATTGTGTAACACAAAACTCCACCTTGTTGGCAATATGCATCCACCGGGAGGGCTACACGTAACCTATGGACCAATGGGGCATAATACAACTCAGTTTGGGTCGTTAAGGTAATGGTATATCATGGATATCACCATCAGGATGGAGGAGGACATCAAAAAAATTCTAGCGTTTTGGTACTTGTGATAGTACCAGATTCGATTCTGGTACTATGACTAGTACCACTGGGCAGTAGCCATTGAGGGCAGATCGGGCGAAATGGCCAATTTACCGACCTAAATGTGCGCGGATGGAGGGCATGGGGGGGAGGCATATATGGGCGAAACTAACCAAATTACGGCGATATCTATCCTACAAGGGCCAAAAGAAATACATGTTTGTCACGTTATCTTCTTCCACGAAGGTCCTATGAAAATTCTGAGACCCATGTTGTCAAGTTCTCGAAATGCTCTTTCGTTAATGTCATGTCAAAATTTTCATCCGAGGCCATCTTGACCTTCAAATATCGGTTGAGCACTTTTCGGTCCTTGTGGTAGGACCGCGAATTACGTAGGGCAGTAGCCATAGGGGCTCGTCCTGAAGCAACTGACCGAGCAGCTCGACGCCGTAGTAACCCACGTGCCCTTCCACCGTGGCCTCCTGGTTTCGCAGTTTCTCGTCGTCCGAATTAAGAGCACCGGCCCAGGACGCCCAGTCGTACATGTCTTTGTGCCTGGCCTGAGGGAAGTGCGCGTCGAGAACCCTAGCTGGAAATAGTGCTCACGGGAGCGAGCCTGGCTCGCGCCGGGAAAATCAGGGATTCGCGAGCAAAAATCAGGGATTTGGGCCCGTAGGGTCCAAATTCCTGGATTCGAGGGCTTTTAAGGCCCGTAGGGCCCCAAATTCCCAGGTTCGGGGGCTTTTAAGGCCCGTAGTGCAAGTAGGGCCTAGAGCTAGGCCCGCAGGGCCTAGCGAAAAATCAGGGATTTGGCCCGCAGGGCCAGGAAATTCAGGGATTTGGCCCTTCCCCCATGCCCGCGTTCGGGACCGCATGGCATTCTCGATTCTGGGATTCGGCTCTCGAGACAGACGAGATGAGAGATCTGCCAGATCTCTGATCTGACATTACTGTGTCACGCTCTCACGCTAACCAAGAATGTTAGAAAACTGCACACCTTATTCTCTCCAGAAACCAGATAGAAAGTCTCATAATATCATGCAACGACTCCAGCAACTGCAAGGATGTCGTTCACATGCAGGTTCTGCCCGAAATTATTTTCTCGGAGGGACAACATGGAATACCGAATTTCTCGGAAACATAAAACGGAATGCGCAGCAGAGGCTCCTTCTTTGCCAGCTTTATTTCCTAAGCCAAGTCGTGACGTTCCTATCGAGTTTGATCTGCAAGATCCGAGCATGGATATTTCTGGAGAACTGCGCAATGATATTACAGAAGTGAACACTGAAGTACATGTCAACGAGGATGCCAAGGAGAGTTCTCCTAATAAGCGCCAACGCACAGACCCACACGCCACAGTTTCCACTGTTCGTAACGAGCGTTTTTCCACTGTAAGTGCTGCATCGTCGGTAGCTCAACTCGTCACGATCATTGGTCTTCTTACTACTTTGAATCTTATTGCTACGAGTGAAATCAAGCAGACATCTATATCATCGAGCAGATATTTTGACAAAGCCCCAGTTTTATGAGGGAGTTCATGACCGGGTGTTTCTGTTCCAACATTGCGCATTGAAACGACTCAACATGAAGCTATGGTGGAGAGCGAGGGGTCTTGCACCGATAAGCACGCGGCAAGTGGTCGGCACCTATCTCAAGAAGCCCTGGTGATGGAGAGCGTGGTGCACTGGAATGCTCCTGCACCCCATCGTTCTGATGATTTCATCCGGGACGCCTTGGACCATCAATTTGGTGGAGCAGTTTGGCGCTTCACTGCCACAGACAACCGCGTTCAAGTGCATACCGTCTCTGAGGTTATTGACCGGTCACTTAAGGATGATAGCAAATTGTCTTTCATGGAATAGGAATAATTTTGCTCCATCGATCCCACGATACAGTGCTGAATGCAACTTTGATATGAATTATTTTCAGTGTATTTTCATATATGTTATGACTTATGTTTGTGAAATGATATCTGCAGTGTTCGGCACAAGTAAATTTGTGTGCCCAATTTGACATATTCGTATGAAATAATGTCTTGTATCGAGGTGAGGAATATTCTAATAAGACGATGAGAGTAATAAATTCCTTTAAGGAATCAACGTATTTTCGAAAAAGAATATTCCTTTTTTCAAAACAATTCTGGGAAATGCAAATGCCGGCTCGCGCCGGCATTTGCATTTATTCCAACTAGGTCGAGAACGTTGTAGTTGGCGATCTATTTGACCACCGTAAGAAGCTTGTCCTTCACAGTCAAACAGGCGTTGCTGTTCGCGCAGCTCGGCCCGGTCATATTATGCGTCAGAAAGTCCGGGTGCCCGTCCGCGTAGGCGCAGCGGCCGCCACGTAGTACCCAAAATGGTAGTGGTGGTCGCTGTAGTGCTTGTGACCGTACACGTGTAACCAATATCGTAATTGGCTACGTCTTGAAAAATGTGTGCTGTTTCTCCAATCGTTTCGTCCGTTGTAACCTTCTTGGCCGTAATTTCCGTCCATGACGATTCCTCCCCACGCGGTGTCGTCGTACCGTAGGCCCCCTTGGTAAGCGCAACCGTGCCAGCATTCAGTGCACCGGTCATACAACACGCAATATATTGTCGGTACTGTTGTCGCTGCCGCCATGCTCGTAGTAGTACGGGTACGAGCCGTCAACGGAAACGCAGCAGCAGCGTCCGCAAGGCGTTGGCGAGAGCCTGGCGATCGGAGGAGAAGCCGCACTGCAGTCGTTCGGCGGTGTGAAGCATGTGCGCCATGCGGTGGGTCTCTTTGGCGTTCATGTAGATGTCCCGGTTTATTGGTCGCAGCGCTTTATCCTTTTCGAAGGCTTCGCAGACTACATTTCGCTGCGCCGTATCCAACGCGTCCACCGTGCTATTCGGCGAAGGCACGGCGTCCTCCACCGCGTTCATGCGCCAGACCGACGCGCTGGTGAAGTAAAGCCGGCCGTCATGCCTAGCTGGAATTCTTGGCGCTTGGCGCCAGCCTGGCGCTCGTGCAAAAATTCTGAACCTGGGTACGATTGGCGTAGGACTCGTACTTTCTGAAAGGGGGTTTCAAAAAGGCGAACAGGCTCGTTGCGACACACCGCGCGGTCCAGTCGAGTATTCAGTACTGTATACAGTAGAACTATCGTTACGAGGCTCAGGCTCGAGGCTGGGACGACAGGACGAGGGCTGGCGCGGGGCACTGTTAACTCTGCCAAGAATGGCAGCCTAATTTTAAATCGTTATATATGGGACTTGCTATGAGTTCGCCCGACGACCAAAATAGTTATCGGGTCTTTCATGTAAGCTCAAAGATCCAACGTCATCGTCGTCACAAGCTCACAACCATCGCATGATACGTGATTCCGATACGAGCTGCATTTATCGAGGCTGGGACGAGGCTGGGACGACTACCGCTTAATTATCGGTAGGCTGGGACGAGGCTGGGACGAGGCTGGGACGAACAGGAAACCTTATCGAAGGGTGGTTGGGACGACCGCGACCCGCCCACGACGCCAGCCGGTGCCATCGCTACGTGTCAATAATATCATCGACTCGCTGTCCGAGGATCAGGAACTCAGACTGGGTTTGGCCTAACGCTCTACGCTGAATAAAATCGCAAACGCTCACAGCCATCTCATTCATTTTTGACGGCGGCGGCGCACGGCTATTTAGGGGACAGAACAGTTGCGTTATTTCAATCTTGTTTTCGCGTGGTTTGTGTGTTGCTTGCCTGTAGTGCTTGTTCGTCACTTTTCTTTACTTCAGCCTCACGTCGCCGGGAGCACGTCAGGGGTGCCCGAAAATTCTGCACACCGCAGCGCATAGATCTGCGTGTACAGATTGAGAAGTTTGGGTCTTACTGTATGTGTCACCTTTCGCTGTCCATGAAAGTGCATGCGGGCGAAGTGCGAAAAGAATTGCTTTCTTCGGCCTGGGTCTAGTCCCAACGCTTTTACTGAACGCTGCGTCCTGTTTGCAGGAACCAGCTATTGGTTGGCCTTTTCAGCCGCCGTTGTTTGTACGTGGCATGCCTTGAATCGTGCAGACGAAGCGCGAAGCTTGACTTGGTCCAGTACATATTCGTCTTGGGTTAGATCCTCGACGCTGTGACTGAGTGCACGCATGTTAGGGATCGTCTGCAGGGATCAGTTGCGCCTATCTGACTTATTTTCACGTGTTGTTTTATAGAAAGTGAATCGGTTGCCCTGTGAGCGAACGAGAGCGAAGTCCGAAGATAATCTTCGGCTTGGGTTCAATCCCCAACGTTCTGCCTGACTCTGCGTTCTCTACTATGCAGGTACTCTGTAAATGTGCTATGATACGGCTGTGTTTTGTTCGTATAGCGTGGTTGAATAACAAACGTAGACTTAGACCTGGCGGTTTCTTACCCTAGTTTATGTAATTGTTGATGAAACGTTGTTTTCTCTGTGCAACGTGTTTAAATAATTAAAGCACACACATCTCTGCAGTTAAATGTGTAATTACACTATCTTGCGAGTGCCATTCTCACTGCCCTTTGCTTCGAGTACGTGCTTGTTGTTTTCCTATCAAGGTTACTTTAAAATGGCATCCGCATCACTTGATCGCTTACACGTAGTCCTAGGTGCCTGCCGGTTTCACTTATGATGCCTTTGGCATGTAATAGTTGATGCTTGATAGTTTCATCTTTATCACGAACCGTGGGTACTACCCAGAAAGTGCACTTATTAGAAGCTAGTAAACACATATTGTTACTTCTTGATATGTGATAATTTCGAATGACGTATAAAGTGAGACTGCATAATTGAGAATATGGTTTTCTTTTGGTAACCATTTTCTTGTTTGGTTTTTGCCCCACTCGGGTGACCCCAAGATCTACCAAATTGGTAGTAAAGTGTATGTGGGATCAATAGCAATATGATCGAAATTAAGCTTGGGCATTCATACCCGAGTTTTAGTCATGTTCAGCCGGAAATGAGATTTATTCACGAAGTAGAATTCCGGACGAAATACACTCCGATGTCGCCATCTTCGACATATAAAAAATAAGTATTCATGCCAAAAGGAATAATGGAATTATGGCCGCCGAAGGCGCTGAAAATTTCTAGGGAATATTCCCTTTAAAATTTATGGAATATGCCGAACTAAATAGGGAATATTCCCGAAAATTTTCGGCGCCTGTGGCGGGCGGCGGGCTTTTTCCGTTACTTGCTTCGCTCGTACCTCGCAATCACCTGGCTGGCGCCAGCTTTGCCAAGAATTCCAACTAGGCCGCCATGACCGCCGCGCACGTATCCTGGTATCTCGGCGTTTGCACGCCGGGTGACGCCATCGCAGGTATTCGCATTTTGCGGATTTGTCAAACACGAATAGCTGCGATCGTAAATCGTAGAGCGCGATCTCCTCAAAGGTACCGGACGCCCAGGCCGTTTTGTGATGATGCATCGCGCCCAGGAGGGGTTTTCTGGTTTCGTCAACAACGCCGGGTTGTTTCGTATCGTTGGTCGGTTTGGTATGATACCGTTGCACGAATTGCCCGTGCTCCGTGTCCACGCCCCAGTCCGCGCCCACCACATAGTGCTGTCCGTGCTCAAGTATGATTCGCGCGGACTCCGCATCGGTGTAATAACCGAATCGAAGAACCGCCGTATCGGTGGCGCTCGCCGTCACGTTGGCGTAGCATTGCGCCGGGCAGCAATTGCAGCAAGCCATTTACATATCGTTTTGAACGTTATTGGTAACGCATTGTTTGTTCTGTATATCATCACCGGTCGTGTACGTCTCTGCCGTTGTGCTGCAGTGTATGCTGTGCGCACTGTTAAAGTAGTGCTGCACGAGATAACCGTACCGCGCAGATGAAGTTTGGTCGCCGCGATAGTGCGAGGTGTTAGCGTCGGACCACATAATTACGTCGGACCCGTAAGGCTCACCGCCCCCGTCCATTAGGTCGCGCGCCGCGGACGCGTCGTTGCCGCGGCCCGTTGCGTAGTCCGATGGAGGTGCCAACGCCATGTAGTCGTAAAATAAAGGCGTGATCATCGCCGTAACGGTGGGTGGTAGTTCCATCGTAATAATCGGCGAGCCGCGGGTCAGTCGTAGCACCGCGTCGTTTCGTAGTGAACGCCACACTACTATGCAAATCCGAATCGCCGGCTGCGGTATCGTGCATCTTGGCAATTAACGACCAACGCTTTAAATTGGAATATTCGCTTTAAATTGGAATTTTTTTTGAAGGTTAGTGATATGATTTTTTGCACAATCATGAACTTATTATAGCCCAAAAACAGGGTGGCTATCATTTTGGAAGTTTTTTTCCTCATACGGAGCGGGTTTTAGACGATTCTTACGCGCGGCTCTTAGGCATATTGAGGAGTGTTCGAAAATGTTGCATTTGCTTTTAGGTAGAGGTTGGAGGTAATCAAATGAAAGTAAAACGGCAAAAACATGCACCTATCTACCGTATATATCATGTGCCATCGTTTCTGGCAAAATTTTGCCCAAACCCCCCTCAAACCCTATGCGTTATCACACGGATTTACAAAGGATAGGTAACATATGCAAAGGTCTTTGGTAATCGACCCCTTATGGGGTATGTTATAAGATAGTATGACAGCAAAATATATTTGAAATAGTAGCACTTGCAAATACGTGCAGAATTCGGGAGGAAATGGCCCCCATGCGAGCGAAACCCTGAGTGTTACCATACGCGTATGTAGCGTGTCCACACAACCACATGTGTACATGCATGGCAATGCCGCACATATCTACTCTTCACAGTTCTCCACTAGTGCTTTCAAAAGCTCGTCTTTCTCCTCACCAGCCGGAATCCCGCCTTGAACAATAGAAGGCGCGGTGTCATCCCAGCATGTGAACATCTCGTTCACATCAAACGGACACTTCATGCGAAGGGTGCGGGGACCCCGTACGAAAGCTCCAGCCACACAGAGTTGTTCCACCGTCTCGAACGTTCCCCGTTGCTAGCAACCAGAATTGCCAGGTTATTTCCTTCCGTGCGTCATGCGCTCATGCCGCCCCGCCACCTCCACAAAATGGAGTGGGACTGGTTTACCATGCCCCGGGAGCATAACATCGAACCAGCACTTGTCGGTGTCCTCTCCGCCTGCGACGGTCACCGCAAAGCTGCCTGGAGTCATGTCCTCGAACGTGTAGTCGTCTGGCAAGTTTTCCTTCTGCGGTGCGACACGCATCTTGCGGTCAGCAAGGCGTTAATCAAGACGGGATGAGCTCTCGTCGTCGCTATCATCAATGCCATCACTGCTGCTGGGATGTTTCTGCCGTTTATGCTGCTTGCCTCCACGCCTCTTCTTGTGTGCGGCAGCCTGCATGAGGCGGCTGCGAGTAACAAGATCGATATCAAGTCCACTGTCGTTGTCGTTGTCGCCTTCGGAGGCGGGTGATGTTCTGCGTGCCCTGCTTTGTCTCCGCACGCCTTGAGACCTCTTGCCAGCAGCAAGCAGGTGGAGTTTCTTTCCGAGGCCTCTTTCCAGTTTTTTCAGGCACACTTGCCTCTGCACGAACTGCGGGAGCCTCCGCACCAGCATCCTCCGCCTTCAAAAGCTGGATCAGGCGTTCCAACTTCTTGCTTGATCTTGGTAGTAAGACCACGTAGATCAGCGTTGCGTTCAGTTAACACGCGGTGGAGGTGTTTGTCCTCGTACCTGCGGAAGCATAAATAAAGTTAAAGGAGATTGTGCCACTGGATATGAGACAGCTACACGCGGCTTGCAAACGATTGTCCTACCTTCTGGAAATCAGCTCAGTACAATACTTGGCCTCGCGCATAAAAGCCACGACCTCCTGCACATTAATCAGGTTGCTGGCTTCTTTCTCCACGTCTGTCTTTTTATGTGTTGCGCCGTCAAAACACACATTGAACTGCTCCGCCATAGTATACCGCGCCTTTAAAAGCAAGTCGCTTGTGACTGTGGAAGCTCGGGTATGCGCACGAGTCGGCAGCAACGGGAGGTCCCACGTCGGAGGCAATCGTTCGGGGTTGCGCTTTCGCACGTCCTCCGCCTTCAATGGCAACGGAAAGGTTGCCTTCAACTCGTCGTGCCGTTCCTGGCTCACCAGCTCTGGCGTGGCGGCTCGAAGTCCCATCAGGCAGCTCCGAGTTGTTTTTTCCATGTCCAGCACCTTGTTCCCCTGCCCCTTCCGCTTCCATTCCGGGTTGTGCATATAGTCCGGGGCGGAGTCGATTTCGGGGTAACTATTACAAAGAATAAGACCAAGGTTAGGATCCTCGTCCACGCCCCTTGGTCGCCATTCCTCGTACCTGTCACCAAACTTGTACTTCGCTCTGACCTTCATGTCCGGCGCGACGTACATGCACCAAGTATGCACCAGACGCTTTCGTCCTGCGTCGCCACCAAACTCCGGGTTCAAGTGCGGGTCGATCCAGGCCTTGAAGTTCAAGTTGCAGCCGACGACGGCGGTCTGCTTGTTCATAATTTCGATCTTCCACGCGAAGAGAAAGGCAATCCACTGTTCCAAGGAAATGAACCAGTGGCCCTCTTTATCCGCGGTCTTACCCCACAGCAGCATCTTCAGCAAACCGAAAAAGCCATCGAGGTCGTTATGAGAGTGGCCGACGGGCAACCGGTGTAGGTACATATCTTTGTACAACCCGTGGTGAACCAAGATGCTGAAGAAACCGAACACATGTCGGTTCCAGTTTTCCGATCCTCCGTCCATTTGCACGTGGCAAGTTTGCCGGAAGAAACGCGGGGTCTTCTCCACTACATACCGTAGCGGAATGTTGAACGTCGTGAGGCACATGTTCACGTCTTTCCCAGGGACCCACTGCATGAGTAGACCCATACACAAAACCTCGCCGTGCAGTACGACTGCCTGCAGATGCAGGTGGAAGAAACCTCCAGCTTTGTCGCTCATCGTCTTCACCTTTACGGGGAAGTGCGGGCAAACGGTGTTGTTGTTCGCCGCCCCGTCGAAGCCAAACGAGTCGCTGAGGCCGAGCTTGTTCGCACTATCAGCGCGCGTGCTACAGTAAACACTCGATTTTAAGAAAACAGGAATTTTAGGTCAGCCTACACACTGAGAAGGAATCGTGGTAAAATGTGGTAAACCGGTGTTAAAATGTGGTAAACTGGTGGTAAACGGCGGTAAGCCCCTATGTGGGGTGGTAATCACGTGGTAAACGTTAAAATATTTCAAAAAAAATAATAACTGACGGTAAATCATTGGTAATTTGCGGTAATATAGGTTGAAGCATGGTAAAAGCCTGGTAATTTCAGAACGGAGCGTGGTAAATGAGGATCTGGAATGGTAAATGGTCATGGCCTAATGGTAAATGGATATAAAACTTCGCAATGTAGTATAAATATAGAGACGGAGCTGGTAAATCGTGGTAAACGAGGATCGGGAATGGTTGATGTGCAATTCTCTGGTATGTGGCCAAGGTAGAATTGACAGGAGTGGAGCGACTGGCGAATGGCGGCCAGGTTTGAACGACACAGTCGAGTGAACAGTAATAAACTATACTGTAAAGCTCTACAATCAAGAAGTATGCACTAAAAAATGACTCCTTCTTTAAGCTCAGATGAAAGTATTTAGCGAGTATCGTCGATCTATGTAATGGCTATTTCTCATGTCTGCGAGTTACACTTGAATCTCGCTCAACGCGGCCCCCAAGAATCCACTTTCATCATGTCACGCAACCGCAGAAAGATGTAGTTCAGAGAGGGGGCTTTTAGTACACATGTGAAGTTCATACTTTTATTTATTTGTACGGCGCTTTAACCCAGAGGAATTAGGCGATGTTATGAGTAGCCAACTCTGTATACCGCATGGCGTCCATGAGGGACCATATTCTATTAATGTAACTTTTGAAGTGTATCTTCGAGACAACTGACTGGCATAAACTTTACGTTTTTTATTATGTCTCATTCAAAAGCGCCATCCTACCTAGCTGAGGTAGACCGCCTGCGGATCACCACACAGCAGCCGCCCTCTCGACTCAAATCTGAGCCGAGTCTTCTGGCCTCCATCTCGTATTTGACCCGCAACCAGCAACGTCAAATATCCGCTTCAAACTCATACCTAGGCCCTGAAAGTGTCGACGAAAGAGAGAAGAAATTCATATTAAGGTACTACTTCAATCTTATTTAGTGCGCGTTATTGGCAAACCACGCTTTCTTGGTTCTTGCATATCACTTACATGCAGAGGCAACTTTCAGGGACCCTTATCTTCAATCTAAAGCAGCACCTGCAAAATTAACCAAGTACGGACGATTTCGGGTCGAAGACTTGTCAACGACTGAATTTGGTACCCAGTGCAATGAGGAGTCGTTCTCAGAAGCTGCCTTGCTTGCTTCAAGGTTGCTCGCTCCCTTTGCTTGCTTCAAGCTCCTCTCTATCTTTCGCGAGTTTCATTTTATCTGCGAGGTTTAG
This sequence comes from Cymbomonas tetramitiformis, assembly GCA_001247695.2. Taxonomy (NCBI): domain Eukaryota; kingdom Viridiplantae; phylum Chlorophyta; class Pyramimonadophyceae; order Pyramimonadales; family Pyramimonadaceae; genus Cymbomonas; species Cymbomonas tetramitiformis. Next base: position 59,859 of record LGRX02029029.1, on the reverse strand, counting down.
TGAACATTGCTTCGCCTGCCAGCCTGCGCGGAATTCACTTCGCTTCCCGTCTGCGCGAATCCTTGCGCCTCTGCCACCTCCAAAACTACAGGCGCTCGACCGAATCTGCCTGGAGCAGGTGTTGCAGGACGTCTACTTGGCCTTTGTTGTGTCTATTCTAAGGTTTCCCGTCGCTTGCGGAATGCTTCGTCTCTTCACACTTTGCGTTGAGTCTGACCAATGTCTATACGCAATGGGGCACATCCAGCGCGGTCCCCGAAGCGACGCCCCAGGTCAAACCGGACACTGCCAAAGAAAAACTTCGAACCAATAGAGCCAAGACTGTCCTCGGCCGGTAAGCTATTCAGTATTAGCTTCCTGAATCAGATGTTTTCTACGACTCACGGGCGCACACATATCGCTGGAACTTTGTTGAATTATGCATACTCCCTGTGGAATCATACAATACTTCGCTTCGGAGACTTCGCTTTGGAGATGAGTAAAGGTCTTCACCAAAGAACACTGTGTCACAGAAGATTAAGTATGAAATAAGCATTTTTCTCCAAATTTTGCCAACCTCCTTTTCTTATGCGCATCTGCAAGCTGTGCAGAGGCCAGTGTTTCAGATGGTCGACTGCGTGCGCGCAGGGTCTTCCGCACTGCCTCCGGCATCCCCTTTGGACAGCACCTCCCACAACAGGTGTGCTTCCCACACTCCCTCTGTCCTTGCTGCCCCACACCCCACATCAAAGGCCCTCGGACCTCGCCGCCCCACACCCCACATCGCGGGGCCCGGACCTCGCGCCCACACCCCACATCAAGGCCCTCGGATTCGCCGCCCCACACCCCACATCAAAGGCCCTCGACCTCGCCGCCCCACATCCCACATCAAAGGCCCTCGATACTGCCGCCCCACACCCCACATCAAAGGCCCTCGATCCGCCGGCCCCACACCCCCACATCAAAGGAAGCCCTCGGACCCCGCCGCCCACACCCCACATCACAGGCCCTCGGACCTCGCCGCCCCACACCCCACATCAAAGGCCCTCGGACCGCTTTTCGCTGGTTCCCTGCCTCATGCTCCTGGGTACACTGCAGCTCATCTCGCCAAACCCGCTGCCGCATAGATCGCGTTCAACTAGTTGCGCTAGCAAGCTTGCTGCACAGGTCGCAGTTTGGCTGAAAGGCAGAAGTTGTAGAGGCGGTAAGCATGTTGTTACGTGCTTCGTTGTTCGTATCAGTGCTGGCAAGTGCTGCCGTGTAGACTGCAGTGGTGCAGCGGCGTAGGCCTAAGAGCATTGCCCAACACGCCAGGTTTCTACAACAGCACTGCCCAACACGCCAAATTGTTGGAACGGAGCTGCCCAACAGGCCATGTTGTTGTAGCAGCACTGCCCAACAGGCCAGGTTGCATAGGCTCTGTTGTTGTAGCGGGGCTGACCGGCTTAGATGCCACACAGCCGGCGGCTTAGATGCCACACAATGTGTGAGATTCGGACGCCGTCACGATCGGATGCAGGTTGACCTTGCCTAGAGTCGATGGCGGAGTGTGTCAATGAGTGCGACATGGGGTTCATGTTCGCTCCCCGCTATCACCCCGCGATGAAGGCAAGCACCCCTCCCCGATGCTACCTATGTGGCCTTCGCTCCTCCCCAGTGCTCTTCATCTCAGGTTGCGATAGTGTGCCATTCTCAAGGCCATTTTGTGATGGCGGCTAGCATGCTAGTGCTATCCGCTCGGAAACTAAGTGGGCTTGAGTGTTTCAAGCAAGCCTGAAGGGACGCGCTTTGTTTGTGGGAGGGGGTGATGGCGCACCGAGAGCAGCATATTGCACCTGTGCGCAAGTCCCTCAAAGTGTGCACCGCCTTCAACCTCCTCGGGCCGATGCTCAACCCGGCGGTGAGTCCTCCCGTCTCCACAACCTGCCCTTGCCCTTGCTATGCCCCTGCTGAATGTTTTCGTCCTCGGGCAGTGACTCACAACTTCCATAAGCACATACTGCTAGAGGTTTGCCATCTGGTCGAAGCGCCCTCCACGGTTTCCAGATGTTCGACGTGAGAGGCGGGTAGGCAGTCAGTACAGAACATGCTGCGGATGGCGCACTTCCCGTGCCACGTTCGCTCACCGATCCCCGAACCTTTGGGATGGGCGCTCAGGGTTGAAGATATAATTTCGTTGTGGGGGTGGGGTCGCGGCTCAGGGAACCAAGTATGCGCTGGTTGGCGTGTACTCTCTGGCACCAGGTGCGTTATGACCACGTCCTCAGCACAGGAGGCCCGGCAGGCTTAGGTGCGCGCTGCTCGCGACGTCATGCCACCGGACACTTTATTCATGAGTGCGCCGGATCAGGCGGTGCGGCAAAAAGGGGAAAGGCATGGCGCGGTGCGTGTTGGCTGTGGCGGGCGCGGTGTTGGGCTGGGGATTCGGCGCGTGTGATATAAGAAGGGTGTCTATCCCACTTCGCGCCGAATCAGGCGCGGGGTGGGTGGATACTAACCCTTGTTAGCGCTTGTGCGTGCTTCTTCTGCGGTCGCGAATCAGCGGCCAAGGGGGTTGGCGACGGCGGTGTGACACACACGTGGGTCAGGTGGGGCGGCGGTGCCATGAAACGGGAGGAGCGTGGCGCGGTGTTGGCTTAGGGTGGGGAGTGGACATGATTGTGTGATCAATCAAGGGTGTCTATCCCACTTCGCGCCGAATCAGGCGCGGGGTGGGTGGATTCTAACCCTTGTTAGCGCTTGTGCGTGCTTCTTTTGCGGTCGCGAATCAGCGGCCAAGGGGGTTGGCGACGGCGGTGAGACACACACGTGGGTCAGGTGGGGCGGCGGTGCCGTGAAACGGGAGGAGCGTGGCGCGGTGTTGGCTTGGGGTGGGGAGTGGACATGATTGTGTGATCAATCAAGGGTGTCTATCTCACTTCGCGCCGAATCAGGCGCGGGGTGGGTGGATACTAACCCTTGTTGTTAGCGCTTGTGCGTGCTTCTTCTGCGGTCGCGAATCAGCGGCCAAGGGGTTGGCGACGGCGGTGAGACACACACGTGGGTCAGGTGGGGCGGCGGTGCCATGAAATGGGAGGAGCGTGGCGCGGTGTTGGCTTGGGGTGGGGAGTGGTCATGATTGTGTGATCAATCAAGGGTGTCTATCCCACTTCGCGCCGAATCAGGCGCGGGGTGGGTGGATACTAACCCTTGTCGTTAGCGCTTGTGCGTGCTTCTTCTGCGGTCGCGAATCAGCGGCCAAGGGGGTTGGCGACGGCGGTGAGACACACACGTGGGTCAGGTGGGGCGGCGGTGCCGTGAAACGGGAGGCGCGTGGCGCGGTTTTGGCTTGGGCTAGGGAGTGGACATGATTGTGTGATCAATCAAGGGTGTCTATCCCACTTTGCGCCGAATCAGGCGCGGGGTGGGTGGATACTAACCCTTGTTAGCGCTTGTGCGTGCTTCTTTTGCGGTCGCGAATCAGCGGCCAAGGGGGTTGGCGACGGCGGTGAGACACGCACGTGGGTCAGGTGGGGCGGCGGTGCCATGAAACGGGAGGAGCGTGGCGCGGTGCTGGCTTGGGGTGGGGAGTGGACATGATCGTGTGATCAATCAAGGGTGTCTATCCCACTTCGCGCCGAATCAGGCGCGGGGTGGGTGGATACTAACCCTTGTTAGCGCTTGTGCGTGCTTCTTCTGCGGTCGCGAATCGGCGGCCAAGGGGGTTGGCGACGGCGGTGAGACACGCACGTGGGTCAGGTGGGGCGGCGGTGCCGTGAAACGGGAGGAGCGTGGCGCGGTGTTGGCTTGGGCTAGGGAGTGGACATGATTGTGTGATCAATCAAGGGTGTCTATCCCACTTTGCGCCGAATCAGGCGCGGGGTGGGTGGATACTAACCCTTGTTAGCGCTTGTGCGTGCTTCTTCTGCGGTCGCGAATCGGCGGCCAAGGGGGTTGGCGATGGCGGTGAGACACACACGTGGGTCAGGTGGGGCGGCGGTGCCGTGAAACGGGAGGAGCGTGGCGCGGTGTTGGCTTGGGCTGGGGAGTGGACATGATTGTGTGATCAATCAAGGTTGTCTATCCCACTTCGCGCCGAATCGGGCGCGGGGTGGGTGGATACTAACCCTTGTTAGCGCTTGTGCGTGCTTCTTTTGCGGTCGCGAATCAGCGGCCAAGGGGGTTGGCGACGGCGGTGAGACACACACGTGGGTCAGGTGGGGCGGCGGTGCCGTGAAACGGGAGGAGCGTGGCGCGGTGTTGGTTTGGGCTGGGGAGTGGACATGATTGTGTGATCAATGAAGGGTGTCTATCCCACTTCGCGCCGAATCAGGCGCGGGGTGGGTGGATACTAACCCTTGTTAGCGCTTGTGCGTGCTTCTTTTGCGGTCGCGAATCAGCGGCCAAGGGGGTTGGCGACGGCGGTGAGACACACACGTGGGTCAGGTGGGGCGGCGGTGCCATGAAACGGGAGGAGCGTGGCGCGGTGTTGGCTTGGGGTGGGGAGTGGACATGATTGTGTGATCAATCAAGGGTGTCTATCCCACTTCGCGCCGAATCGGGCGCGGGGTGGGTGGATACTAACCCTTGTTAGCGCTTATGCGTGCTTCTTCGGCGGTCGCGAATCAGCGGCCAAGGGGGTTGGCGACGGCGGTGAGACACACACGTGGGTCAGGTGGGGCGGCGGTGCCGTGAGACGGGAGGAGCGTGGCGCGGTGTTGACTTGGGGTGGCTGGGGAGTGGACATGATTGTGTGATCAATCAAGGGTGTCTATCCCACTTCGCGCCAAATCGGGCGCGGGGTGGGTGGATACTATCCCTTGTTAGCGCATGTGCGTGCTTCTTCTGCGGTCGCGAATCAGCGGCCAAGGGGGTTGGCGACGGCGGTGAGACACACACGTGGGTCAGGTGGGGCGGCGGTGCCGTGAAACGGGAGGAGCGTGGCGCGGTGTTGGCTTGGGCTAGGGAGTGGACATGATTGTGTGATCAATCAAGGGTGTCTATCCCACTTTGCGCCGAATCAGGCGCGGGGTGGGTGGATACTAACCCTTGTTAGCGCTTGTGCGTGCTTCTTATGCGGTCGCGAATCAGCGGCCAAGGGGGTTGGCGACGGCGGTGAGACACACACGTGGGTCAGGTGGGGCGGCGGTGCCGTGAAACGGGAGGAGCGTGGCGCGGTATTGGCTTGGGATGGGGAGTGGACATGATTGTGTGATCAATCAAGGGTGTCTATCCCACTTCGCGCCGAATCGGGCGCGGGGTGGGTGCTGGATACTAACCCTTGTTAGCGCTTTTGCGTGCTTCTTCTGCGGTCGCGAATCAGCGGCCAAGGGGGTTGGCGACGGCGGTGAGACACACACGTAAGTCAGGTGGGACGGCGGTGCCATGAAACGGAAGGCGCGTTGTGTGTTGGCTATGGCGGCCGCGGTGCTGGTCTGTGCGGGGAAGTGGTTGTGTGTGATTATTCAAGGGTGACTCAGCTTATGGTTTACTCAGCTAATGGTTAAGGTAGGGTGTGTTGCGGGATGGATGCCATGGGTTGCATGTGTGACAGGCGGAGAATTTGGAAGACGGCCTGGCAGAAAGCTGCAGGATCTCCGATGCAGAAAACGTATGAAATTAGCTTTTGCAAATATAGCACGCCGTATTGATAGACATAGTTGGACCCTCCTAGCTAGTATGCCGCCTGCAAGATCCTAGCATAGCATATCTGGTAACAGTTATGTAACATTCCATGCCTGCTTGCCACGTGCACTAATCTTGCACACGTGTCCGTATCACAGTGCATCCTGCCTGCCACGTGTCCAACCGTGGTCATACCGTGGTAAATTTACCGGTCATATGTGGTAATTTTACCATTGGGGGTCAATTTACCGGTCATATGTGGTAATTTTACCATTGGGGGTCAGTTTACCGGTCATAGGGGGGTACCATGGTAAATTATATACAGCAATGGTAAACAATAATATATAATTACCGCGCTATAAGTAAATGTGGTAAAATCGTGTTAGAAAAGTGCCCAGTAACCAATAGGAAATTACCCACGGGATTTATACCGCCACTATTAGTATGATGGTGGTAAAACACCAATTTACCACAATTTACCACCAGTTTACCACATTTTACCACCATTTTACCACGTTTATTTCTCAGTGTGATGGTGGAATACTAACAATCGTCGTATTTTTGCAGGATCTTTATGCAACGTACGGCCTTAGCCTATCTGACGTGATGGACATTGCATCGGAGTCCAAGGGCACCCGCACTAGTCTGCGATCACTCCTCCGTCGACGAGACGGAGCGCCCCCTGCAGGAGGAGGGCCATTGCTTCGGGCGGAGCATGACCGCCTCACCAAGGTGGCGAAGACAATAAACGCGGCAAGTGGCAATGTTACTTCGAGATGGCGTGTGACGAAGCTACCTACGTGGCCGGCCAGTATTGGGGCCATGCGCATGCCTGGGGAACTGTTAGGCCCCGACGAGCAATTAACGGAGAACCAGACCTCACATGGCAGCGCGGTACCAGAGAATATGTCGTTCGACCTAGAGGAGGTGCCTGACCTTCTTAAAGCAAGCGCCGATGGCTTCTCAGACGAGGAGGGACCTGACGACGCGGAGACCGCACGGCTACTGGGGCAGCTACGTCTGGAAAGTGATGCCACCGAGTATAACGAAAACATATTTGTCCAGGTACGTACGACAGCAACATTCTTGTGTGCTAAGTGTATTGCCAGCCCACAACGGGTGTATAAAGAACTAACAATGCGGTATGGGGTTCGTACGCACGGTTTGATGAAGCAGGCCTTCCATGCCCACGGTTGCGACCAGGCGTGGCCAACAGACTACGACATGTGGGACGAGCGCACGGCCACGGAGGCAGGTCTCATGGATGAACTCTTGCGCACGGCCGAGGAAGGGCAGGACGTGGACATGCCTGAGGAAGAAAATGTCGTGGACATGCCTCCGCCGGAGAACCTGCAATGGGACATCCGCCCAGGTGAACCGCTGTTTAGTGACAATCCGGATAATGATATAACCGTTGGTGAGGCGGTCTACTACTTCATGCAGTTGCGAATGGACCAAGGCTGGTCACGGCCAGCTTTTGACAGATTTCTGAAGGTCCTGCTCATGCTGTTGGGTGGGCCTACCCGATGTCGCTTGCCAAGCACCCTATATAGGATGCGGACTTACATGCAAGTAGAAGATCACATGGCATATGCGGTTCATGTATGCCCGCGGTGGTGCCGACATTTCCCCCGAGAGGCAGATCCGAGGAAATGGGACCCAATGGAGGAGTGCGGTGTGGTGCTGGAGAAAGACGAAGCGGGTATCGTTGTCAAGCGCTGCAAGGAAAGACGGTTTGAGGTTGTGAAAACCGCGGACGGGGAAAAGTTGCGCCCGAAGGAGTGGTTCTATTATTTCCCGATCGAGGATACCATCCGAAGATGGATGGAATGCCCAGAGTTTTGCAAGGCCCGTGCCCGCCGAGACGCGCGCTTACAGTGTGACTTCTGGACATCGGAACTGGCGAGAACCATAAACCGCCACGCGTCCGTTAAGGGCGCTCTCTTACAGGACGCTCCTAGGATCGAAACCCCCGTTGGAGGTGATCCTTATGTGGAATACGCCGAGCACCACGTGATGGTGATTTCCCCCGGGGCGGATGATTGTCAAGTGTTCAACTCAGATGTTGGGTGACCCCCCCCCACACCATCTTGCACATCCCATATATACAAAAGCATGTTGTGCAACCAGCCGCCGCGGATGCAGCTGGCTGAGCGCGTGCACGGGGATGTGGAGTGCAGGTCTTACTCCATGGGTGTCGGGGTGGTCAAAAGCGAAGACCTTCATTACTCGGTACGTATGATGGTGGATCTGGATGGCGGAGTGGCTACTGGTTATTCCTGGTAGCTTGTGGCTTGTTGTGGAATTATTAGCTGATTATGGTGGCAGTAGCAAGCTTGCAACGGGAGAGGGGAAGGAACAGAGAGGGGAAGGGAAAGTGCGAGGAAGCGCGCCTCGTTAATGTGTGGCATCTCGGAGTTTCACCGAGATCTCCAAACCAAGGGTTTGGCGCTCTGTTTTAGGTAACGCCACTTGCACTCTGCAGGAATCTGAAGCCAAATGCTATCGCATATCTTTGAGGAATGGAAGGTGGAATGGGGGTGGCACGAATGCAGATGAGGCACCGTGACAAGTTTCACAAGTACCTATGGATGACAAAAGGGCCACGGCAGAAGATTGTTAATCCGTTGGTGGTATGGGGGCTCTTCGAAGACGAGATGCTCAGCCTGAGCAAGGGTCAGACGGTTGACGGAGCAGCTTTTGTGGTGCACGATGCGTTCCTCAAGAAATCTTACCAGCTGACCGTGATCCTGGGAATGGTGTATGCCGACTCCGTTATGCGGATAACGATGGGCAGGTTCATGGGAATTAGCAGTTACCGCGCCGATCCGTACAGTCTGTTTGAGGGAACTGTTGGTCCGGGGGGGCGAGGGATGTATTTCCGGGGCTATTTCAAGGAAGTGGAGCAGCAAGGATGGACCAACTCTAAAGGGTCAAAGAAGGTGTGGGCGGACGATGCCGACGCAATGATCACTAAGCAGATGCACGCCTCGATGGTGGCGAGCACAGAATCGGGCGCCGAACCAGCACACGCCACAGGGAGACACGGACGAGGTGCCTTGGAGCGCATTCCGTACTTTGACCCGATGCACGCATATGCCCACCCATTCGCACATTGTGTGTTGTACGGGAATGTAAAGAGGTGCCTCAAGCTCTGGTTTGGCAAGCTGAGCAACAACACGCACCCTAGGCTGGTTCTGCCGAAAGCGATTGTTGATGAGATCCGAAGCCGGGCAGCCCTCATCCAACCGCCTCACGACATAGGCCGCCCGTACCATTGCGTGGTGAAGTACTTGGGTGCGTACACGTTCAGTCTTCCCTGCTCATTATTTCAGAAAGAGGCTCAAACGCACTGATGATAGCCGCGTTTGGCGCTCTGTTTGAGCTACTGCCACGAACGAATTGCAACCTGACGAAAACTGTCGCCAAAAAGATAGGGTTGCCAAGTGTGCCTCCATCTTTTCTGCTTTTCGATGAGAAGCTTCCATCGAAAAGAAGAAAAGATGGAGGCACACTTGGCAACCCTATCTTTTTGGCGACAGTTTTTGTGAGGTTGCAATTCGTTCGTGGCATTAGCTCAAACAGAGCGCCAAACGTTGTGCTTATCTGAAATGACTCGCGACATGTGCAGGGTACGTGAGGGTGCGGCTGTGCCTGACCTATCCATGAACAAGCGCAATGGTGTTTGTCGTTATGGGGAGTGCGTGTGCTGTTGTGTTAGTTTGTGTAAATCGTACCCGGGGAGGGGTGTTGGGGGGCAGGTATGTGGACCATGGAGGATTTCCTGAATTTCGTGGTATACTACTCACCTTGGTGTTTGGCGATCTGCTGGTCCATTGGAACATGGTCATGGAGGCTGCCTGACAACACCTGCGGCGGGCGGTGTTGCATTACACGCGAGGGATGGTAACAGCAGATAGCCCCCTCACGGAGACGGAGGTACGGCGGGCGCGGGAGGTGGCAAAGGAGCATTTGTGGGAGCACGCCGCGATCATGGAAGATAAGGGCCCGGCGAAGATGCTTACATTCAACATGCGTCTGGCGGTGGTGCACCTGTTCCGGCAAGAATACTATCTAGGGGATGTGGGTGCGGCCATGGAGTTCTGGGTGGAACGAGGTATTCAGCGGGCGAAAGGAATCGTGAAAGACTCTCACGTCAAGAACAAGCCTGTGGAGGCCATCATGAATGGGACGTGCGAGAAGCTCGCCCTGGAGGCATATGTAAGCTTGCATCCAACAATGCGCTCCCTACCGGAGTTAGCCAACGAGCTTTACCCCGGCCAAGCAGCGGTCTCGGTTGGGCTTGTGGACCCAGCCGCGGAGGCTAAGACATCTCCTTGCTATTTCATGGGTACCGGTAGGCGCGTAGCTCACGACGCACCCGTCCTCGCAAGCTGCTTAGCACAACTGCAGCATTTGGTTGGCATGTTGCACCCCCGGCAGCAGGGCGCACAGGCATTATGCACGTGCGATATCATTGTGTACTTGAGGATGTCCCTGAATCTGGAGGAATTCACGTCTTCCTTGTACACGAGGGCGGAGAAGCGAGTCTCCTACCACGTTTCCATCTCGGACACTGGCTTCGGGAACTTGCTCCCGACTGGGCTGGACTCCCTATCAGAATTCCCATATGCGAAGGTCCTTGCATACTACCTGGTGATAGACACCGAGAGCCAGCATACGGTGTGCCGTTTGGCCAGTTTGCGAGCGTACCGTCAGGTAGAAGATGAATATATGGAGAACCAAGGAATCACTGTGCTCGCCAGAAATGATTACGTAGAGCTGCTACTGCCATGCGCGCTCATCGGAACGAAGGCATTATTCGTTGAAACAAAGAGTAAAGACACGGGCGACAACCTCTACCATGCGGTGCACCTGCTGCGTGAGATCCAAGGCATTCATTAATCCCCTTCCGCGCTTCGTTCAGGTAATAAGAATGTGAACTTTCCTGTGGTGTCGCACGTGCCATTTTCTCCTAGGCTGCTCGAAAAAGTCACAAGCGGCAAGGGGTGTAAGTTACTGAGAATCTGGGGTGGGATGCGCAGCTTCCAGGCCTTCTCTCAACTGCAACAGCGAGCAGTCCCCGACGTTCCCAACGGTGCTGCAGATCTATCTACGGCAGCAGAATCATTCGCCTGTCACTCTGCACGTGCATGTCACCAAGCCACGTGGGGTATACTAGATAGATAGATAGATAGATAGATAGATAGATAGTTAACTGGAAGCTGGATGGAATGGGTAGCATCCCATAGTAGTGTACGCGGTACCCAGCTGCTGACTGTTTGATTGAAGGGTTTTAGGGTTTAGGGTTTAGACCCTAAATGTGGAACCAGTCACAATGTTACATTTGTAATTATCTTTGCGATGGGAAGCATTGTCCTGCCTACACGTGTCTTCTTAACAGCCAATTACGTGCATGCATGTGTATACAATCTTTAAATATCCAGCATATAGCTTTCTTACACGTGTGCATATCTCCTACATTCCAGCCAATCACGTGCTTACATTTGGATAAGATTCTTAAGTTTTCTTAAGTTATCCTTGAGCCATGTGGACAATATCCTCCTACCAAGAAGCTTCCACGTACTTACATTTTCTTAAGTTTTCTTAAGTATAATTCTTAAGTATACTGTCGGCCAATAGCTAACTGCCCCGATTTAAATATGCATAGTGTGGGTTTATATCGAAAACTTAAGAAAACTTAAGAAAAACTTAAGAAAACTTAAGGAAACTTAAGAAAACTTAAGAAAGTACTTGCAGAAGTGTCTGGATTTGGTTGACGAAGAAGCGATCGAAGCTAGCATTGGCATAATTTAAAGTTGAAGGGTGCGTGTTAATAGGATGACTATATTGATAGATACGCATGACCAAATCCCATCACTTTGGTATCACTTGAGGTTATTTATGCAGTATGTACCGATATGGCATATGATAGTGCCATGCGTGTCGTATCCCATCGTATTGGTATCATGGCTGCACTTTCTGAAAATTGATTTTTGCTCATTTTAATTGCAAATAACATCCAAATCTCGTCTAACCGACATCATAGATCGATTCCCCATACGTCTAAGCCCCTAGGAACATACTGATATGGCATATGATAGTGTCGTGTGATGCATCCCGACACATGGGTATTCTGTCTGCACTTTCTGAAAATTGGTTTTTGCTCATTTTCATGCGAATGGCATCCAAATCTCGTCCAATTGACATCATAGATCGATTTTTCATACTACTAAACCACTAGGAACATACTTATATGGCATATGATGGTGTCGTGTGTTGGATCCCGACACATGGGTATTCTGTCTGCACTTTCTGAAAACTGATTTTTGCTCATTTTTATGCAAATGACATCCAAATCTCGTCCAACCGACATCATAGATCGATTCCCCATACGTTTAAACCCAAGGTTGGCAAGTCATCTGAATTCCGATCTGAATTCCGATCTGAATGTCGAAATCTGAACGTAATTGTCTGAATAACCTGAATATGTCTGAATATGAGTGGCGTATTCATCTAAGAGGCCATTCCCGCCTCGATGCGATGAATTGGACGCACCCAAGGGCACCCCAACATGCTAGGATGCCATTATGACCCATAGCCGATATTTTGGGACTTACCACGGCCTCTGGTCACACTTTGGAGACCTCTGGAGGTCTCCGAGGCTCTGCAGCTGACCTGGTATTCATCTAAGAGGCCATTCCCGCCTCGATGCGATGGATTGGACGCACCCAAGAGCACCCCAACATGTTAGGATGCCCTCATGATCCATATACGATCGTTTGGGACTTACGATCACGGTCTCTGGTCACACGGTGGAGACCTCTGGAGGTCTTTGAGGCCCCACAACGGACCCGGTATTCATTTAAGAGGCCATTCCCGCCTCGATACGACGAATTGAGTGCACCCAAGGGCACCCCAACATGCTAGGATGCCGGCATGACCCATAGGATGATATTTCGGGACTTGCGGTGATGCGGCCTATGATCACACTTTGGAGACCTCCAAAACTCTCGGAGGCTCTGCGACACTGCGACACTGCTTCAATCACCCCGCCCCGGTTTAGGGTTTCGCGAATTAGGGTTTCGAATTGGGGTTTCCTTGACAAGCACACCTACGCCGTTTAAACCCCTCGGAACATACTTGTATGGCATATGATAGTGACGTGTGTCGGAACCCGGCACATGGGTATTCTGTCTGCACTTTCTGAAAATTGGTTTTTTTTCTCATTTTGATGCGAATAGCATCCAAATCTCGTCAAACTGACATCATAGATCGATTCCCCATACGTCTAAACCCCTTATACGCTATTAACATAGATTATATATGTTAACATGTTCGTTTAATTCGAGAAACCGCCGGATCACCGGATGGCCAACGGGGATGTGGTCAAAGGCAGCGGCGACTTCATTCCATTCTGCCAAAATTCAACGTGCAAGAAGGACGAGGCCCGCCACTGGCACCGCGACTGCCCGAACGGCGGCAAGCACGGCGCTGGGGGAAGCTTCCACAGCTTCTCCCTCGGTGACATCGAGAACGACTTGCTGGCGGAGCAGTTTCAGACGGCCATGGACGAGCACGACGGCGAGCGGTTCGATGCGCTCTGCCTTCTGGCGGGGGGCAAGCCGGAGATGCTCGGCGGCGTTTCGGCGTGTTCCTTCGGGATCGAGCCGGAGCGGGAAGACGGTGCGTTGCAGGAATTCCTGCCCTACTGCCAGCCTGCCACCCACATGGGCGGCTTCACGGTCGGTGGTGTCGAGAGCGGGATCTCGGCTGCCGCTTGCACGCATGTTGATGTGAGATGAGACTTTCAGCCCCCCCCATAAGGTGGGGGGCAGTCACACTCTCTCTGATCACCCCTTGACCCGAGATGCCACGTCAGCTTGCTTCCGCCAGTTCGTTCCGCGATAATAAAACCCCAAAGTTATTTTATTATCTCATCTTAGTCTGCAGTGTATCACGGTGTCACACCCTGTAAGTGCTTCCGCCAGCCTAATATATATATCATATATTAGCCTTTTCTGTCAGGTTATCGGTCCACCATCTTTGGTGTGGCATCCGTTTTCTCGGCTACTTTGATCACGCACGTAACCCGCACGTAACCCGCACGTAACCCGCACGTAACCCGCACGTAACCCGCACGTAACCGCACGTACTCAGCGCGTAATCCGCACGTACCTTTCGTCTTGGCACGACCTTAGTTTTCGTCTTTCTTTTATATTGCGCGTACCTACAAGCTCATCAACTTTGACAACTTCGCTTTGGACTCTGGCCAGCAGCGCCTTCGCTGCAGGAAAATCCGCTTTTCGCACGACTATTTTGACCTCGCCACCGTTTTCCTCGTCAAATTCTACGCAGGATTGACGTTTTCATCGGCTGGTTTGGTTAATTTTACCGAATTTTACGTTTTCCACCCATACCCAAACTCCTTGGGTTGCAGATTTCTGCAGCTCACGGTTCATGGCTTCGGCGCGTCGGAGTGCGCGCATGGCCGCAGTTCAAACGGCGCTTGAACTACTTCAACAACGACAATTTACCACTGGCTACGGTCTGGTGGTGCTTGGTGGTGCTTATGCACCAAGCACGAACGTGAACACCGGCGTTGCCAACGACATCGACAGCGAGAACTTTGACTTGGCCGTTCTCACCACTCCTCGCATTTTGCGACCTCGGCCATCTTGCCCTCCCTGCGCCGTGGCATTTTCTCTGGTGGTGCTAGGCTACTTTCTAGAGTGGCCTCGCGCAGGGGTGGGATGACGTATCCCATTTTGACTGGTGTTGGACCTTAGCATCATCGAGGACGCCGCCGCCAGTTAAGCCTGCTTGCTTAGTGATTTTGGCAGCCTACCCCGTGGGAGTAGTGATCCCCACGGCACATGCATGGGCGTATGCCCCTAGCCCATCTGGTTGCCACCTTTCATGGGTTCACGGCCTCTCGCCAATGACACAATCGACCCGCCACCAGACGCATCACGGTCTGGTGGTGTGCAACACTACGACAGACAGACACTTGCAATGAACTGCTGGAAACAGCAGCTCAGGCAGTGAGGACCCGCTGCCGACGGTGAAACAACGGATCACTAAACTCGGATATAAGAACGATATATACCCGAGATGAGTGACACAGGCTGACCACCGAAGATGACATACAGGAATGACACTAGCCTGTACGAACTAGTCGTAGTGTCAATTCCAGCACACCACCTCATCTGAGGTGGACCAGCTAGTGACACTCACCACCCTAGCTACTAGAGTTTACAGAGAAATGTCAAGATGTTAACTCTAGGGAGCTAGTCAAAGTCACAGGTGGCAAGATGAATGTACAAGCTAGCAAAATAATACTGCTGAGCCTAGGAAATTGCTAGGATCATTCTCGTCTGCTAAAATTAATGCTCTGCCAGCTAGTGGTGGGTGTTCCCACAAATCTCGCCTGTCTGCATGTGATGGAGAATGCTAAAAGAATTCCGCCTGTCGGTTTAGCTTTGACGTGTCTGCGAACTGTAAGGTCTCTTGCCATAAAAAAATGTTCGTCTCAATCGGTAAAGCTGCCCGCTAGTGGTGGGAATTTCAACAACATCCTTTGCCCAAAACTACAGCAAGTGGTGGAGAAATGCCGAAAGGAACACCGCCTGTCTGTATAAAGAACTAATAGTAGTCATCATCAGAATCGTAACTAGCATCATCCTCACAATAAGAATCTTCATCATAAAATTCTGCACCACCAGTTCCATCGGAATCGTGGGCTCCTGCCTCCCAGGCAGCCCACTCCTCTGCGGTGTAGACATCCTCATCGTCCACAATAGGCTCACCCTCAAAAGAAACTGTGCCCACATGAAACTCACTCTGCGGTAAAAATTCTTCCCCAAGTGGGGCATCGAAACTTCCGCCATAAGAATTCTGCTGAAAACCTGTGTCCAGCTCGAGCTCCTGTTCCAATCGTGCGGACGAAAAATGCGGAGCGGCCAAGTGGCCATTGTGCTCTTCCTCTTCCTCACAACTGCCATCGGAATCGTCGAAATACCCAAGTGGGTACTCCGATTCATCCTCATCCTCACTAGGCAAATACTCCTCATAACTGTGAACAACCCCAGAGCCCATATAGGGAGGTACAATGGGAGGCGCATAGACATAGTGAACTTCGGTTACCACAGGAGGGGCCTGTGGCACCATCTCGCTTGCCCTAGTGGCACTAGGCAAGGGTCTAGTGGTGGAAATCTGAGTGGAAACTGATATCCCCGCGCAGTGGAAGCGTGGTGGGCCCATAACCTGCTGGAAACAGCAGCTCAGGCAGTGAGGACCCGCTGCCGACGGTGAAACAACGGATCACTAAACTCGGATATAAGAACGATATATACCCGAGATGAGTGACACAGGCTGACCACCGAAGATGACATACAGGAATGACACTAGACTGTACGAACTAGTCGTAGTGTCAATTCCAGCATGAACGGCTCTAGCTTGTAGTGCAGTAGTTTCGGACTATAAGAGGTTCCATTGGGCCTGTAACTGCTGCCTATTTTTGCCTAGGGTTTAGGTTTGGGATGTTGTGGCACCTCACGCCTTCGGGGTGAGGTGGTGTGATGTGAGATGGGACTTTCAGCCCCCCCCATAAGGTGGGGGGCAGTCACACTCTCTCTGATCACCCCTTGACCCGAGATGCCACGTCAGCTTGCTTCCGCCAGTTCGTTCCGCGATAATAAAACCCCAAAGTTATTTTATTATCTCATCTTAGTCTGCAGTGTATCACGGTGTCACACCCTGTAAGTGCTTCCGCCAGCCTAATATATATATCATATATTAGCCTTTTCTGTCACATGTCCGCGAGGACGCACCGCCGGCGTCACCGCCGGCGACAATCACGCATGTTTGCCCGGACGAGTCGGGGGCGTCCGACGCCGATGACATGATGCCGGTGGACCCCATGCACGCGCACGAGCCCGACCTCTGCTTTGCGGACCGGATCGCGCGGATGGGGGGACTCTCGATCACGGCTGAGGGCAAGGACTTGGCGATGCGGTACATGCACGCCGGGTCAGAGACCGACTCTTGCGACGGCGACGCGGACGGGTCTGCGGCTGGGTATGACCCTATTGACGGTGAGGATGCGGTCCCGCGGCCTCTAACATCTCGTCGGGGATGCGGTGCACCGCCTTGGGGGTTTGGCCGCTCTTCGGCGATTGCGGTGATGGTGTGTGCTCTCTTCTGTGTTTGCGCCACCGCGGCGCCAATCTCGGCTGCCACTCTTGGCGAGGCATGTGCACCGGACCACACCGGCCTGGAGGTCGGTGGTGCTGCCGAGGCGACCACCAGCGAGCCTGCATTCACTTCTGCGGCACCGGTTGCTATTCCACCGCGCCGGCACGGCCGGCACCGTGCTCGGCAAGGCCTTCACAATGCACCAATCGGGCTTTACATCCCGGTACCTCCACTCCCGGTCCCGCCCGCTTCGCCGCTGTATTGGGATGCACCACCGTCACCGGACTACTCACCGGGGCCGACTACTGACGAGGAGGACGGGGAGGATCCCTCGCGCGACGATCGAGACCTTTCAGATTTCTTCTGGAGCTCTACGAATGATTCAATCACGGCATCGACATCTTCAATTCACGGCACCATGACTGTGCTGCGGGCCGGCACAGCAGTGCCACCGCCAACTAGTGGCTAGGAAGTTAATCATGCCGCTCCTGCACAGTGAAAGACCGTAGCTGTATTGCCTATTACCCGCAGCTTAAGGTGGCTTAAGCCACCCTAACTTAAAGGGCTCATGGGGGCTTCTTCGGCGGTGCTTTCAAAATTTGGAGACCTGTGTCGTCAAGATCTTGAGCTGCTCTTTCTGCAGTGTCTTATCAAAAGTTTGATCTGAGTTCATCTTGACCCTCAAAATCTCTGTTGAAGTAGGGTGGGTATTTCCCATTTTCCCTTAAGATGGCTTAAGCCACCTTAAGCTAATTAGCTCACCGGGGGCTTCCTCTAAGACGCTTTCAAAATTTGGAGACCCATGTTGTCAAGATCTCGAGCTGCTCTTTCTGCAGTGTCTTGCCAAAAGTTTGATCCGAGGTCATCTTGACCCTCAAAATCTCGGTTGAAGTAGCATGGGTATGCAAAAACCGGGAAAATCGCTCAAATTTTACTAAATGTTGCACCCTCTTGGATACTTCCCAAAATTGCTCACCGGGAACTTGGGCTCGCCTAATAGTGCACATAGTGTCTAAAAGAAGACAATGTCGCCGTCATTTTGAGCTAAAGAAATCTAGCTTCCGGTACCGATAGCTTCCGTAATAATTGAAAACGTTAAGGTGGCTTAAGCCACCCTAAATCGCTGTTAGGGTGGCTTAAGCCACCCGAAGGGTAATAGCCAATCTCGAAGTTCCAATGGCGTTACTTCTAGAATAGTTTCCAATTCCTTGGTGGTGTCAAACATCTTGTCCGAAGTAATTACGACTGAAGATGGCGTCGAAGATGAAGTAGTTCTACTCGCCACAGTGCGAGCCAGTAAGGTGGCGTTGACGCACTCTGCTGGAACAGTCACACCGCTTGCTTTGTGACTCTTCCTATAGTAGTGTGTATGACTGTCACCCGAACCCGAACCCTAACTGTTTATGCCCGTTATATCGGGTTAACTTATCAACTTTATTACATTCTGAGAAAACTTATCACTGAGTGAATATATCCCGAGTCCTAGGGGTATATCCAACACAGAATGCCGCGGCGGAGGTGGGCGGGTGCTGGCGCCCGCCCAACGGGCAGTCGCGGTAGAAGTGGTAGCTCTCACCTTTGTTCGCCTTCTTGCACCTGCCGCGGAACGGCTTCGCTCGCTGGTCGTCCCGGTCGAATCCCACGGGCGGCGCCTTGTGCTGCCCCATACGGAATCCCTTCGGATGCTGCGGCACGCTGCTGCTGCTGCTGCCGCTGCTGCACCCGCTGCTGCCGCACCACCGGAGCGCCCTCCCCGTGTTGCCGCTGTACCAAGTCCTTCAGCTCCGTGATCTTCACGAGGAGGACGTCGTACTCGCTGCTGGAGAGGTGCGCGGAGATGCCGTTCGCGCCAGAAGCCGCCTTACCCGTGTCGGTCTGAGCCCAAGCCTGGTAGATTTCTACCACCATGGAGCGGAGCGAGGCCAACGGGACATGAGCCAAGTCAGCAGCCATGGGGTAGCGCACCTTAACCGCAGCGTAGAACGCCGGGTCAAGCCTGGTGTACAGGCGCAGCTTACGCGTAGCCTCCGTAGGTGTCCAGTCGGAGGCCTTGTTATCCCGCACCAAACGTTGTTCCCGCGCCAAAATCGGCTGCGGGTCTACGTTTGCGGGGTAACGCAAGGCCGCATGCTCCTCCTGCTGCGACTCCCGTAGCGCCACCGGCACGCAGCCCTTGATGATGTCGACCAAAGCTCGCCGGCCATCTCGGTCAGAGGAAGCATCCGTACCAGTGAGCCAGACATACGCGTTGCTGTGCTTCTCCACCACGAGAGCCAGCACGTCGTACAGAAGGCCATTCACCCGGCTCACAACCGGGGTAAGGGGGTCGTCGAGATCAAACGAAGGACTTCAGCTCCAGCCCAGCTGACTCGAACTCCGTACGTAGCTGCACCACCAGGTCGGACAGAAGGCCAGCGTCGTCCGTACCGCGGAAATGGTGTTCGTCTTGTCACCAAGAACGTCCTCGCGGACGCTCTTGGCCAAGGCACGATGCAGACGTGCCTTGTAGATCTCGTCGGTCAACCTCGCCTGTTCCTGCAAGTAACGCCTAACGGCCACGTCGGCGTCCTCGTTCGAAGCAGGGTTGGGGGTCGGAACAGTCGGTGTCCGCACCGTCGGGCTGTTCCGAACCCCGTCGATAAGCCTCAGCGAGGCATCAATGTCGTTGTCCCTCGTGAGGGACTTCTTTGCTCTGGTGGTAACACCCATAACTCTGAAAGCTTGATGGGAGGTGGTACGCCGGGGCGCGCTCGGGTAATGTCGTGGGGAAGATGCGACGCCACAGTCACGGAAGGAGCGGTAGAGCCATGCGAGCGAGGGGCACTGGAAGACGTCGTCGAGGTCGAAGGTGCTCGAGCCACCAGCCCAAAAATCGGCAGCAAGCGGGATCAGGGCAAGCGTAATACCGTAAATGAACATTGCGTCGACTAGGCCCGGTCCAGGTCGAACCCCCATAGCTGCGGCTCAAAGACGCTCACCGCAAACAGCTCATCTCAAAATTCCCGTGAGTCCCCAAACGCGCCGTCGCGCACCACCTCTCCAAGCGACTGCTTTAGCCAATCATGGCCAAACTAGCTGTGGAATATAGCGTGGAATGGGTCCACGACCTACTGGAATATCCCGGTTCAAGATATCAGACAGTCAGTGAACCAATATAGATAAAACCGTATAAGAAATAAACCCTAAGCTAGATATACCCGGAACGGTCACGGAGTCGGAACGGTCTCGAGTCTAGCTACCTGTGACACTCGGTGTGTCACAGCACAGGCTTACGGATCAGTCACGGTCCAGTGTTGGCTACCTAGGAATCTGCCATAGGGGCCTGCACCGGGACTCCCAGTCAGGGCTGCCTATACAGATTTCAGCAATGATGACGAAAACGTGCGGGGATCTCCGTTTACGCACGCGCTCATCATGCCCAATAAAAAAGTTCACTACGGAAAACACAATGAAAAGTATTATTACGAAGTTATAGGTCTCATAACTTCGGAATAATATCATAATCATAGGCTCACTGTAGCAGAAATATCAAGTTATTTCTTTGAAAGCGGTGCTTGGGACGCAACATCAGGCTGAAAAAAAACAGAAGGTGCGAGTCGCTTTTCCGACGCGTACGTGGAAACAAGGACGGAGGCGCGTCGAATCGCTTACGTACCGCTTTCTTGACCCTGCTCATTATCACCGCTTTGCGGATTTTCTTCTAGGGGCCTTGCGCTTTTTCCTCGCCTCATTTGCAGCTAACTCCACCAATCGGGCTTCCTCTCTTTTCCTAAAAGCCGCGATATCTTGTTCGTGCCCAGCCAAGTTCGCTATGGGTTCCCAAGTGTCAGCAGTATCGTCAAAACCTTCCCAACCGATCAGCCAAGCAGGCTTTCCAAACCGCTGGCCTTCTGCTTTAATTTCGCGGATGGTATACGTGAATTCATCGCGACCGTGAGGATCAAAGGGGGTGCGCCGAGTACGTTTCACTGGCCCTGCTCCTTGAGCTCGCAATCCACATTCCAACGACCCTCCCGTCTTACGGCGCTTGGAACGTCCCATGGCGACGCGAATGACGATTTTGAAAGTAGGATGGAATTGAGGGTCGGCAGGTCAACGAGAGGGGTTTAAAAGGCCCACTTTCGAAAAACGAAATCCAATGAAATTAATGGATGAACCTATCCTAGGATAGGTATGTACCTATCTTCATACCTATCCTAGGATAGGCTGCCTATCCTAGGATAGGTATGTATGAATCGATCCTGGGATTGATTCATGAGAGGTTTTCATTGGATTCGCGGTGCAAAATTGCAGCGATATTCATGGGGATACGGTGACACGAGCGGGATAATGATAGTGATAGTCGCTTCGCCGTTCTCGCCGCACTTACGCTCGAAATGGCCCGATATATCGGATATCGACCTGGACCGTTCTCGATATATCGATAACTTTTTGGCAAAAATCCTATCGACCGATACTGATAACTACGAAAATCTTGTCGACCGATACCGATAACTACAAAATTGTTATCGCCCGATACCGATAACTACAAAATTGTTGTCGATACGATATGATATCCGCGATATTGCGAAAAAAACTATCGACAGATACGATATTCCCGATATATCGATATATCGAGTTATCGATACCGCTCCTTGATGCTGGGGCTAAGGAAAAGGAAAAGAAAGCTCTTGAAACGAAGACATCGACATTTGAGAATGAAAATGGTATCCCATGTGTTCCCTTCTACATTTTGGAATTTTCGGAAAGCGCCAACAAGTAAGCCGGATACGACCTTTAAGAATGTCGCGTACAAAACGAACGACGGAGTGAGTAGCCATCGATGTAGTCAGCAAATTCCTTAGTGGAATGAGATGGGATCAAGCCACGACCCACGAGTGTATCGAGGAGATAGTGCTTATCGTTACGGTTAGGCAGGTTGCGGTCACAAAACCCCACTCGCACCCCATGACACGCACCACGCTTAAGTGGCAGGAAGCGGAAGTGTGAAGTCGATTTCACTTGGTATTGCATCTCTACTTCTTCAAAGCAGCGCTTCATAATGTGAGTTTATCGAATAGATCCAGGCACTAAGCAGTTCAGATACCATATAATGTTGGTTTTGACATGTATAGTTCCTAGCCGATATCCTTTTTCATCCAGCGCGATATTCTTTCAAACGATTCATATGAGCTGTCTTATCAAAGATTGGTTTGTAACAGCAGTGGGCTTGTAGGCATACGTAAAAAACTATTCATCTATATCAACTGGTTCACTTAACATTTTTAAGTTTTTTCTATACTAGTTGTCTCTTTTGTACAGTAGATACAATGGCCGTCGATCTCCACAAAATATATATGCTGGCCGGCGTTCTCATTTTCACTCGTCAGCCAGTAATCCTTGTGCGCCGTCGCACCAACCCACTTCGCACAAAGTCAGCAAAGCAACTCCGCTCGACTTTCTGATTGTGAGTGGTCGGAAGGTTTAGCAGGGTGCGTCCTGGGCGAGTCCACTTCGGCCTGGGTGTTCCCCACCCGTGACTCCGTTTGTCACCTGGCAATCGGTTCTTGGGCTTATCGAAATACCATCCCGATCCTCCCTGGAAGCCATACAGGTCCACCTTGATGCACTTATGAACTAGCATAAGCAGCGCGCGCATGCCTTGCGTTGGCAGATGTCCCTTAGCAGTGAAGAAGTCGTTCCGCGAGTAGCGTATGAAAGCGGGATTTATGGGATGAATGCGCTTCCGCAGAAGCTTGATGAGCTCCACCGTGCGGCCTTGCCACTTCGCGATAGGCACCTCGCCCTCATGCTCTCGCCAACCGAAGTACCCGCCGTGCGTATACCTTAGAGTTGTGCGGCTTCCAACATACTTCTCAAAACCCGCAGTCGGTGCACCGTTCAAACGCATTACTATCTCATGCGCGTCAATCTCCGCGCCATACTCCCCACGAAGAAGATCCGCCCCGCTTGACACGAGTGCGCAGGATGAGAATGGCCCACCGTCAAAAGGGCCTACATCTGGAAGCAAGCTCCTGGCCACACCTGACGGCAGTTGGGCGCCAGCTTTCAGCGCTGCCACACTCAAGGTCCACCAGGTGCCCTTAAAAGCTGTCCCGCCGCACCGAGGAAACTGCGAGGAGCTTTCACACCGCGGCCCCTGGAAGGCAGCAGCGCAGGACTGTGCGCGAGGGGATAAGGTAGCGACTGCCTTCCTTGGTTCAGCGAGAGCGCGGTGCTTGTGAAGAGTTGAAGTCGGGGAGCTTTTCGAGGCAGCTGGCTGAAGAGAATGTTCGGAATGAGAAAGATTTCGCAATATTGAAGTTAACAGTGCGCGAGGGGATAAGGTAGCGACTGCCTTCCTTGGTTCAGCGAGAGCGCGGTGCTTGTGAAGAGTTGAAGTCGGGGAGCTTTTCGAGGCAGCTGGCTGAAGAGAATGTTCGGAATGAGAAAGATTTCGCAATATTGAAGTTAACAAGCTCTCCGTCGCGGACGCTTGATTGCCGCTCTCCGCTGAGAGATTACGAACAAGGTCGCGATAGCGTGCGAGATCCGTGCCGATATGTTTTGAGGAAACTTTCGCAGGGCGTGGCTTCAGAGCAGCATCTGACCCGAGCAGTGCGAAAGCAATATACAAGGCGCCCAAGAGGATAAGCAGTTGTACGAAGTACACGTGCATCCCCGCGCTGGCACGTGAGCGGCCTTCTCCGGTCTTCGGTTGCATTGCTTGCTGTTCACGCACTGCTTGGGCGCCAGTGTACACAGTATTCTCAACTTAAAACGTTAAAGGCAGTTCTTCAATTACTACTAGGTACGCAAGCACTGCGGACAGAGAATGTAGTTATGTGCGAATCTGTACATGGCCGTGGACAGGAAGGGAAGAGTGAAAACAAACGGGGGGAAAGATGATGCCCGCCGCGTTTCTGTTGCTATTACGAAATCGCCCCAGGTACCCCACACTTTTGGCAACTACCAATATCACATGCAGTCTTAACATCGATAGACAAAGACCTGGAGGCCACGACGGCGAAACGTAGCTATTTCCATTACACGGAAGTGAATGCTTTTTGCACCTAAGTCCACAATCGCTTCTGAGAATGATTGATCTCAACTCGTGTTGAGACTCGATGCAGCAGTAAAATCAGCTATTTCGCCGTAATAATTAACATAATGATAATATCAAATATGAAAAGGGGTGTTTACTGTTTTACTGTTTTTCATTCCAGGATTTAGGCCCAAGCAATGCAATCGAATGTCTCGCACAACACACATACACACACATACCCCCCCAGGGGACGCTTGAACAACCTGAACCCCCGGGACGGTGAGCCCGGCGCCCCCCGCCCTGAGTCCCCGACCGAACTCGGGCGGACCGCGTGTTGGCCGCGTGGTCAGCTGAGTCCGTTGAGATTTTCCGAATGCTTTTCCAAGCTGAAAGTAGCGCGCTGAGCTCCGGTATTCGTAGACCAAAACAAAGCATATAACAAGGCAAAACAGAGCATACACACCTAAACATATGGGTATACATTTGTATATGCATATGTATAGCTAGAATTTAGGCCTAGAGCATTTGTTTATCACCACGTGCGCACGACAAACGAGAACTGAACTTTGATTCTAAACAGAGACAGTTTTGTGATATAGTCTTTTTCGGGGCCAGCTCCTTGCGAACCGGACCAAGGTCTGCATCCAAAACCAGGTCCCCTGCATTCTATCAATGTGTCTCAAATTTCACCCGAGCATGATCATATGTTATACCTTGATGGCGTTCTTGTAAATGTATAGGAGCTTCCGAAAAGTGTCCTCTCGTTTTCTCTTTCTTGGACTACTGCTGCTGTTATTGCTGCACTTGTGAGCACTCGGGAAATCGCTCACAACTCAGCGCGGAGAGTGAAATTTCAAACTTGGCTATGAATTTTCTTCCACATCGTCATGTCATACAGCTGCTGCTTTCGGTAGTTCCAAAGGTCTTCTACAGTGATGATGCTTGGGGATCTCGGGATTTTACGCGTCGACCTCACCTACACATGTGGTCCAAGAACCATGAAGAAGTTCTCGGAAGTTGCAGTTGGGAATCAGGCTTCACTAATCTGAGCAGAACTGGGATCTGCGGAGCCCTCAGGTTGCAGCTGCGGGTTAGTGGCAGCCCCGCTCTTTACCACCATGACCGCCATGCTTCAGGATCCCAATATGAAGGTCACTGCCAAGATAATGGAGGAAATTGATGCAAACCTTCCTGAGGGAATCAGCGGTGCAGACTTACACGACGATGCTATGACAGGCGACACCCTTGCGCAGTACAACCTCGCGATTTGCCATATGAACGGAACTGGTGCGCAAATCCTTGTTCTTCTTCACTATCTTACCTCGGCTCATACGAATCAAGCCATCATTTCAATATCGCACGCTCGCAGTCGCTTAAGTTGAAGTGGCGGGATAACTCTTCCCGTCTAAGCTCTTCCATCTGGTGCCCCAGTCGGCCCCCCTACCTACTGACTGTCCCATGCTTCCGGGTTGGTGCTTCTCTCCGCTCTTCAGAAGCTGCGCGGAATTGGTAAGACGTGGCGCCCTTACAACTCTTACCGTCGGAATATTCGTTAGGAGCAACCTCCTTCTTTCGAACCTACACGGCCAGCTGCTGAAGTCTTTCAAGTGTTGTCAAACGCGCTGAGCGAGATGGCCCCAGTGGCGACCACTGCGTCCCAAGGTCGGCAGCCACTCAGCCATCGACACGTGGTGGCAGGTGTATCGAAGGACCGCAAGGAGGCGGTGAAATGGTTCCGCCGCGGCAGCGAGCTCGAAGACCCGCGGTGCCAGTACGCGCTGGCGGTGTGCTACCACCAGGGTTACGGGGTGGAGTGTTCAATGGAGGACGCGCTCGAGTGGTACCAGAAGGCCGCGGAGCTGGAGCACTGCAAGGCGCAATACAACCTCGGCCTCTGCCTCGAGATTGGCAAGGGAACAAAGAAAGATAAGCAAGGGAACCATCTGAAAGACGCCGAGCAGGCCGCGGTGTGGTACCGCAAGGCCGCGGAGCAAGGTCACCCCCAGGCGCAGCAGTGCCTCGGGGTATGCCTCGAGCTCGGGCAGACGACCGCGAGTGGCGGGCGCACTATGGCGGAGGCCGCGAAGTGGTTCCGGAAGTCGGCGGAGCAGGGCGACAACAAGGGGCAGTACTGCCTCGCCTCGTGCCTCGAGAGTGGCCGCGGCGTGCCGAGGGTGCGTCGGGACAAGCGCCTCTCCCTCTCGACGCCGCTCCACCTCACCACAGCGCCGGACTATCCCGGTCGTAACGTCCTGTGCGATACTTTACATATTGTACGGACGCTGCGATACTTTTGCAGCAGTCTGGGCAACGGGGGACCCCGCACCACTGTGATGGACCCGGTTAGCGCTCGGAGTGCCGCCGCCGCTGTTCTTCTGAGGCTGCGCTCCCATGACCTCCCACTGCACAACCGAAAGTATCACGTGGCGCCTGGGTCGGTGCTGAAGCGAAGCGCCGAAACATGCGGAGCTTGGTCAACAGCCTCTCACAATTTCCATTCGAAGCCATCTCAAATAGCTGTGTTCCAACAAAAGCACCTTTCAAGAAGTGTGCTCACCTGCGAGGCTCTTCCCCCATGGCATCCTTTGCTCACTTTCGTCGCTCTTGTTTGCCGTTAGCCACGTGGAAATGGGCGGTGACGAGGCCTAGCCACGTGGGCGGTGGACGTTTCCTTCTTCGCTTCTCTGTCTATCCATCTCCGAGCTTTTGCCCGAGGCATCTGCAGTGGAACGTCAGGAGCTGCCGAGAGGGACGTCTGTGACACGGAGGAAGGCGGCCCACTGACCCCCCCGGTGGGCCCCCTGCGGTGGAGCAGGACTATGCGGAGGCGGCGCACTGGTACCGGCTGGCGGCGGAGCAGGGGCACGGGCAAGCGCAGAACCAGCTGGCGCAGCTGCTGGAGGCCGGGCGCGGGTGCGACAAGAACCTGGCGGAGGCCGGGGAGTGGTTCCTGCAGGCCGCGGAGCAGGGCCTGACCCAGGCGCAGTACCACCTCGGACGCTGCTACAGCTACGGTGCGTCGAGGGTCGCCCGCGTCGCCCAACCTTCCCGGTGGACGCTGCTTGTGAGGTGCTTGCTGCGACGGCTCTGTGCGAGCTCTCGTCGTGTGCAAAGCGCTTGTAGCCAGAAGATGGTATCCGAGTCCCCTCTTTGCTGTGGTGATGGTGGGCACTTTTGGTGGGGACTCCAGGCTGTTTGCTGTACTGAGGGTGCGCACTTTTGGTGGGGACTCCAGGCTGTTTGCTGTACTGAGGGTGGGCACTTTTGGTGGGGACTCCAGGCTGGGGGGTGCCAAAGGATCTCGGGTTGGCGGCTGAGAGCTACCGCAAAGCGGCGGACAACGGCACTTGGAAGCCCCCTGGCGACGAACCCGAACCTGTGCCCGAGCCGGAGCCGGAGCCCCCCGGGAAGGGCAAGGGCAAGGGCAAGGGCAAGGACAAGGCTGCGGAAGAGGCGGCCGCTGCAGCCGCCGCCGCCGCAGCCGCAGCTGCAGCTGAGGAGGCGGCGAACGCGCCTCCGCCGGACACGGGTTACCCGCCTGCGCAGAATGCGATGGGCCTGGTGTACTTGAACGGGTGGGGGGTGGAAAAGGACCCGAAGGAAGCACTCAAGTGGTTCACGATGGCTTCGGACCAGCTCGACGGCGCTGGGCAGTACAACGTGGGGCAGTGCCACGAGAACGGATGGGGCTTGGAAAAGAACATGGAGGAGGCAGTTGTCTTCTACAAGAAAGCCGCCGATCAGGGCGACCCCAAAGGTGGGATCTCAACTCCTCCCCCCCCCCACCCCCGCAAGAGGTTCCAGTTTTTGCGTCGGTCGGGTCAACGCCGTTTAGCCTTTTTGTGGTTTTTTTTGGTGAATGTAATTTGGGCCAGCTGCGGTGCGTGAGAGGGGGAGGACAGGGAGAACAGGGAGAACTAGCGCCCGAGGCACTGTGGTTGGTCAGGTGAGGTGACACGGCGAAGGGTGTGCGGATAGCAGGGCAGTACAGTCTCGCGACGTTGTATGAGACGGGGGAGGGCATGGCGGAGATCATCGTGCCGCCGCCCCCTGAAGAGGAGGACATGGGCAAGAAGAAGAAGAAAAAGAAGGAGAAGAAGGAGCCGGTGCCTGTTGTGGTGCGCGTCCACCGCTTCTCCTCACCCCCTGTCCATATCCGTAGGTGTGCATGGGAGTGTTGGCAGGTATCTACCGTGGTCGCCGGGTGCGTCTGCGCTGCCTGTCGAGCGCGGACAAGTGCTCATTGCCAGGTGTTCACTCTGGCGGGTCACCGTACTCTGCGTACCTTTCACTCTTTGGGTAATGATGCTGCTTTTGGCAGGACGACGATGGGAAGTGCAGGGGGCCGGATCTGGTGGAGGCGGTGCGCTGGTACCGCAGCGCCGCGGAGCAGGGCCACAAGAAGGCGCAGAACAACCTCGCTCTTGCTCTGGAGAACGGCCTCGGCGCTGAGAAGGTCCGCCCTCTGCCGGGCCTGCCAGGTGCAGGCGGCCCTTCACAGCGGGGGAACAGGGGGAGGCGTGCTCAATGCTGCGCTCGTGGATGTGCTCGGCGTTTGCCGTGAAGGGTGCCACGCTCCGCAGAAGCAGCTCGAGTGCTCCGTTTGTTCGAGTTGTTGCATTGCGAGTGCATCGCGTGTTGAACACGGTGTGCTGCAAGCTTATTGGCTGCACATATCGCTGCATCCTTTGAGGTGGTCCTCGGTGGCTCCAGCCTGGTGTCGTGTGCGCTCATAAATATCAGACTATACATAAACTGGACAGATCACACGTGTCGGGCAAACAAAATGAAGTTGTATTGCGCTGTAGCTAACCTTGAATTTGGCGAACAAAATGTTGTACACCGTGCATATACAGTCATAGCGGCAGCATCTCCTGGGAAGGTTGAAATTCCGACGCCTGCCTTGTGGGAGCCAAAGCAGAAGTTTGGGGATGGGTTTGGCGCGAAGTAAGCCGCACGCAGGATGCTCTACGTCTTGTCGTGAAAGGTTGCGCAGGGAGAAGGCGCGCCACGTGCACACTGGATCCACATCCATTTCTGCTGCCAACGTGATCTTTGACTAATTTCTGAGACGTGCCGGGGGGAGTCATCCACAGGACATGGAGGAGGCTGTCAAGTGGTACAAGAAGGCTGCGGAGCAGGGATATGTCAAGGCCCAGCACAATCTGGGGCGCATGTACGAGCATGGCAGAGGCATCGAGCAGGATCTAGCCGAATGCGCCCGGTATATGTCCCACCCTGCGCCCTGCAGTTTCCCGTGATAGTGCCCGTATTGCAGGACAGGTAGGTGGAGCCCTTGTGTCGACACCGCAGCTGGCGATGTGTCGATATACGTTATTTATATTAACACGGTGCGATATACGTGATATATAGACGAGTATCAAGCAGCCCAAATCGCTGGGTTTCCCCTGGCAACTCGACCCAGGCCTGAGTATCGACCTGGCATCTTTCCGAGGCGGACCTGCAATGCAGCATTGGTTGACTTTCCCGTGGCCCCAGGCTTCTCTTCCTTGACTACGCCATGTGTGTGTGGGTGCTTATCCTTGCGACTCCTTTGGCACCCCGTAGCCACCGGAGACTGCACTATGTACCCACGCCGGGGATTAAAGGATTCAGCACACACTTCGGGACACCTATCCGGATCCTCCGGAGCTCACTAGTGAAGAATGGGACCCCCTAAGCCTCGCTGAGCCACCCGAGCCCCTCTGCATCTGCACTGCCAGCGCACTGTCGCCTTGTGCCTAAAGCCAGTTCATCCCTGCCCCCCGAGCTGCGCGAGCCATATCTCCACCACCAAGCCCACGCGCAAGACCACCCCTCTGCTCCCTGAAGGGTGTGTGTGCGTGTGTGCGTGAGCCACTGGGGGGCATGCCAGCAGGGTCCGCTTACTCCGTAACCCTAGGACCAACTATTGTTGGGCGATGATCGGTCACATCGTATCATCTTTCCATGCTGCTTTGCATCTGGGTTGGGAATATGTATGAGTTTGTGGTATCTTGTCACGGCCCCGCCCTGCTCTTGATTTGCTCCTCACATCCACTGGGATGATGGTGGGCTGGCTTTTGTTGGCCGATCTCATGCCGTTCAGTGTGTGTGCGTGTGTGGCATCGTGTTGCAATGCCTGTTTCTGTTACTGGCCCTATACCGGCACGCTTCTCTCTTCCAACTGGATGATATTGGGCTCACTTTGGTTGGCATGCCTGCATGTTTGTTCTCTGCACGTGCATTGTTCAGTTTCGCTTCTGTCATCATTCCATGACACCTTGGAGTGCCCATCAATTTCGTTGCGTCACAGACAAAATTATTGTTTCTCAACTCTTTTCTCCTCAACTCTTCTCCTCACCTGAAAACACTGGTATGGCGCACAGACTCAATGTGGAACACTTGTATATGCACTGCCAGATTTTACCATATAGGGTAAAAAAGAAACTGATGGAACATGAATTTGTGGGCTTCCCAGGTGGTACAAAGCGGCTGCCGAGCAGGGGCATTGCAAAGGGCAATATAGTTATGCAGTTTGTTTAGACACTGGGATGGGTGTGGAGAAGAACCTCCCCGAGGCTGCTAAGTGGTTCCGGCTTGCAGCAGATCAGTTCGATGTGAAGTCACAGTTTTTCCTTGGACAGATGTTTGAGAACGGACGAGGTGTGGAGAAGGACCTCATCACCGCCTCCAAGTGGTATCGTAAAGCTGCCAAACAAGGCTCTGAGCAAGCTGCCAAATACCTGGAGGGCATTAAAGAACTTATTCCAGCCCCAGGAATTCCGGAAAAACCAATTGTCTGAGAACATATCATGTACTGGTAAGTGTAATATGATCACAGTGCCTTGTGCTGCTATGGTAAATTGAATTCCAACTTGATTTGAGTTGCAAGATGAGCCATTTGCCCCCCTACACACATATATATGTATGCATACATCTTAGTTGTAAGTTCGATCGAGTTTTGGTGTAGGGTTTGCAAATTCTCGAATTTTAGAGAGCAAATTGACCAATATAATTGATACATATAAGCATGGAGGTATGCATACATGAGGATAAGCATATATGAGGTATAAAGTGCTGTCGTTGTCAGCAACATCACCATTAAGTGCTATAACCCATGCGGAAAGATGCTGAAAATGTACTTCGATCTATCTTTGCCTCGTTCATGATAGCAAATTTGTGATATTGTACGATGTGTCAAGATACTTCACTGATATTATATAGCATACAATTTGTCACAATTATGGATACTACAACCCGCAACAATGTTTTCGTCCATCATCCCATCAAGTCCAATCAGATCTGTCGGGTTTGGGTGGGGTCAATGAGTGTGACGGAGCACGGAGGCACTAGGAAGTCATACACTACTGTGTTGAAACTCAGCTTTCGTGTGACCATTCCGTGTTTGTTTCTGTTATGTTGCACTGGCATCAGTCACGCTGCGTCGTACTGTGGGGACATGAGATTTCTGATGAAATATCACTACTTGGATTCCCGCATCAACAAGTGACATGAGCTCCCCGCTAACTGGTAATCTTTGGTGTCCCAAGTGCTACGCGTGGCGTGCCACATCCTGAATAGCATACTGTCCCTGTAATGTTATTCACATGATCTCATCTCGTTGTCGTCTACAATATCGCTTTTTGTTTGGCTGCCTCTGGGTGCTCCTAAGCAGATGCAACCATTTCCAGTAATCACTACACCATCGACGTAAGTAATCACTACTACACCTAAAGGTGAGCATCATGCAAATGGAAAATTTTCGTCAAATGCTGCTTTCAACGCAATCGTTTAAGGCACCATCCTACTTAATAGTAATTACTCATATCAAAGCAGGTTATCAGATAACTCGTCATGATGTATGGGACGATCAAGAAAAATATCAAACGGTGAGCGAGACCGATTATCGGGTTGATTGAAAACCTTAATATTATAAAGTGCAACCAAAATACGAAATCCACGTTCTCACAATTTTGGTACCCCTGGATCGTAATCTCTTGGGGCTGCTCAGAGCGCGTAGCAGTTCCTTTATTTATCGAATACACGAGCGGCAACCTTCTCAAGAGCTACCAATGCCTCATCCTTGAGTCCTTAGGCAATTCCCACTACCGTTGTCCATGTGAGGTGTTTTCAGATAACTGATGTGAACTTTTTCCAATACACCTATTGATCCCGGTATTTCCACAGTGGCTCACTCCTGGCATTACGACCAGTGCATACAGAAACCTGCGGTCACTTGGAGTTGCTGACGGGTGCACCTACTTCCCATAAAAACCATAAAACAGGAAATATATTTCAGTAAGAAGGGAACTAAAGTTTTGATAGTACCCGCGGTTGTTACAAGTATGTTATTATCACCGAACCCAAGGCACTCCGAGTGTCGGTCATAATATTGGTCGTGATGTTCACGAATGCTTTATCAAGATGCTTACGGTATGAGGCCGAGAGGTCATAACCGGCTAATGCTCCGTTGCACTTGGCGTCGCCCGTTATTTAAAAATGCGGAGATCCTCTCGAAGAGATACTTTTCGGCGATGTCAATTAGTTGATGCCCTGTTGCTGGCAGCTCGTGAAATGTAATATCAGGGATGTATTGGGCAATATGTTGCCCTTTTCTCACGCTGAGAACTGCATCGTCCACGCCATGTATCATAAGGGTGGGCTGTGTAATACTCCGCAATTCATCTTCTGTGATGTGGTGCTCCGCGATGCCCCTCATTTGAGCCATTATGGCCCTTGAACCTCGCTGATGTCGCGGGTACTCCTTGAGTATCTGTTCAAAATGCTCAGGATTCGACGCGATCCACTCTTCGTTATATAAACATACCATCATACGATGGAGAGCCTCCTGCTTATCGGGCAGGTTGTCCCCAGTGATACTTAGGAGATTTTGCAGAAACTCATTACCGCGCTCCGGCGTTCCATCCGCAGTCGTACAAAGAAGCACGAGCTTATCTATGCGGGTTGGTCCGAGTATAGCGGTGCGCTGTGCTATCATGCCCCCCATACTTATCCCTAACAAGTGGAAGCGGTTCCATCCAAGGTGAGAGGCCAAACATAGAACATCCTCAGCCATCTGCTCCATCGTGTACGGGCCGTATGCGAGGTGCTCAGAGGCGGAACGAGGGATATAACTCTCGCCAATGCCTCTGTTATCGAACACCAACACAGGCCTATCGAGCGCCAGATTCTTGGGGAAGGTACCCCAGTCTTCCTTTACCTGCACGTCACCACGACAAAACCTAAGCATCAGTAGAAACATGCACGAATAGGGTGTGACATATGTCGACGCGAAAAGACGCGACATGAGCTGCTAGCTCTTCGCTGACAGGCCTCTTCTGTCTCTTGCGTGAGAGGAACACACACGCGCTAGGACGGATTGACTGAAATAGCTTGTTATGCTAAGAGCAGCAAAGCCGATATGTTATTACTAGATCCTGACTGTATCGATTCGCGGAGATCTGGGAAGGTTTGACCTGCGTCAGGCCTCCAACCATAATCAGAGGTGTCCCGACGGTATTTTCACCACAGACCAAATACGCTTGCCGAAAATCGCCATCCGGTGTGGATCTTTGCAGATATCTCGTCATCTTATATCTTCACGCTCACGCCCTCAGGCTCTGCACAGTACGAAGACGGATATCTCTTTTCTGCTTCAAAAACTCAATAGAAACGCAAGCGGAGGAAATCGTCTCCTGCGGTCTTCGGTCTGGCAGATAAGAGCGGTGAAATCCACCCAACAATCCTCGCGTATAGCTTCTCAAGAAGACTGAGACGAGGATACAGTGACACCTCAGTTTCTCAAGCCGCGATCATCGATCTCGATCGATTCCCGAGGCTCGAGAAACTCTCCGGTTTCCCCTCACTCGACAGGTGAACTCGCGTCTGAACTGGACTGCGCACATCCGATCGACATGTCCACTCGAAAATATAGAAACGAACATGATACAACATACGATAGAACGAAAAAGCACCACAGCACGGAGCCTACCGCAAGTGAGGGGAGATCGCATCCATTCATATACAGCAACACCTGTATATTCTTGTCTAAAGAAGCTAAAAACATCCAAGAATTAAGTCGTTGAAGAAGTAGGGGCAATGCTGGAAGTCAATTTGAGTCCGCACTTATCTCTTCAAGAGGTCAAGAGCCTTACAGATCTAGGAGCAATCAACAAGTTGTTGCAAGAAACAATTTCTCGTGAGCGTCGCATAGAGGTCGAGCTCGATGAGCTGCTGGATCACAAACAGGACTTAGAAATCAAGCTTGTCGATGTGCACAAATCATCCGAGGTACTGGAGCTCTTGAAAGTAGATTCTGAACAGATGACCACGAGCATCACTGGCACGTCTGTAATGGCTCAGCGTGTAAGCAGTAAGGTACGCGTGTATAGCGAAGGACGCCAAATGGTTGATTCTCATATTTGGTACTCTGTTCAAGAAACTCCGCCTAAGATTGACGTGAGCGTCACACGATATCTGTGGAATATGCCTGGTTTTCTTCGTCACATTCCATGAGTCAACGGGAGAAGGCCTGCTCGTGATGTCAATTTATACTTCCTATTTCCAATGCCTTGAAATCATATAGCAATTGATGACATTTTTGGGCCAGGTGCGTGAGCTTGACCTCGCTCAAAGTCGCGTTCAAAGTACGATAACGCGCATCACAGCAATTGTGGACCGCAACAACTGTGTGGATGGCCTTCAAACCGCCATGGCCGCAGAGGACTTCGAGCAAGCTGCTGCCCATATCGAAAAGTTCCTCGAGCTTGATGGTGATACCGATGATCCCTGTACCTCTTGTCGACCCATCGACACCTTCCATTATCCCGACCTTTGTTTACAAAGACCTCTGGTTTAGTCCAAGTTATTGAAGTGCGCACTGTAGATCGGCAAGAAAATTTAACGTGAATACTAACGCTTTACCGTATTGTTTGCACCTGAGAGCCGAAAAATTGAAACGTGTTGGTACGATCACTCATCCTGCAGACCTGTGTTGCAGGCCGGCCCGGTAACGCGAGTGACGTGTTATCCGAACAGGTATATGACCTGTCGCCGTACTTACCTGCGCGCTCCGTGCTGACACGTTTCGCTTGCTTTGGCTTGGTACGCAGATTCTCGTCTGGACGAGAAGCAAGAAACCACCGTCGGGCAGCCTACCGCGTGCGAGGAGTTTGCGCAAGCCGAGGAACAGCGCAACCTGCTCAAACAGACCAGGGATCAGCTCGAGGTGTCCCCTTTTCGCGTTTCCCTCCTTTCTTGCTTCACAGCGGGGCGCCCCCCAATCTGCACGGTGTCCTATAGTCACGTTGTTTAGACTTTGTCACAAGCATGAAGTTCACGCAACGCCTCGGCAGCAATCGTGCCCAATCGTGTGCGCCTGTAGATGAGCCACGGGGCTTGCATATCATGGCCAAGTCCAAGCAGACACCCCGAGCTCTGACGGCGCGCTCAAGGAGGCTCAAACACGAAAGTATCTATATATCCGATCAGTGGGGTGCATAATGTGTTTGTCTTCGCGTTGTGAGTGTTGGGGCTCGGAGACACGCCTCGGCTTCGGCCTCGGGACTTGACGGCTGAGGACAGACGGGCCCGCCCGTCGGGCAGAGGTGGCGCCAGCACTCGCTCCGAGGCCTGGCCTTTTATTCCCTCTTAGACGACGGCCAATATCGCTTGCTAACGGCAGTGCGCTGACAGCGGGACAGCGGGTGACCGATACGGCCCTCCCTGTTGTTCCCGGGAGCAGGAGGTGGTTCGAAGCCGCTTCGCGGACGCGGCCCGGCAGAAGAGTCACAAGGCAGCCCTGCGCTTTGTCAAGCTGTAAGTGACCCTACCGCTGCCCTAACTCCGCGGAAGAGTCACAAGGCAGCCCTGCGCTTTGTCAAGCTGTAAGAGACCCCACCGCCGCCGTAACTCCGCGGAAGAGTCACAAGCAGCCCTGCGCTTTGTCAGGGTGTAAGTGACCCCACCGCCTCAACCCGCGGAAGAGTCACAAGGCAGCCCTCTGCGCTTTTGTCAGGGGTGTAAGTGACCCTGACGCTGCTCCTAACTCCGCGGAACAGTCACAAGGGCAGTCCTGCGCTTGTCAAGCTGCAAGTGACCCTACCGCTGCCCTAACTCCGGAAGAGTCACAGCAGTTCTGCGCTTTGTCAAGCTGTAGTGACCTTTACCCGTCGTCAGAATCCGCGGAAGAGTCAGCAGGCAGCTCTGCGCTTTGCTTGGGCCAAGTGACCACCGCCTCCTAACTCCGCGGAAGAGTCACAGCCTGCATGTCAAGGTGTAAGTGACCCTACCGCCGCTCTCTAACTCCGCGGGAAGAGTCACAAGGCAGCCCTGCGCTTTGACAAGGTGTGGGGTGACCCCACCGCCGCTCTAACTCCGGAAGAGTCACAGCCCTGTGCTTTGTCAAAGGTGTAAGTGACCCTACCGCCGTCTCTAACTCCGCGGAAGAGTCACAAGGCAGCCCTGCTTTGTCAAGGGTGTGGGTGACCCCACTGGGCCGCCTCTAACTCCGCGGAATACAAGGCAGCCCTGCGCTTGTCAGGTGTAAGTGACCTCACCGCCGCCTCTAACTCAAGGGAAGAGTCACAAGGCAGCCCTGCGCTTGTCAAGCTGCAGACCCCACCGCCGCCCTAACTCGCGGGAAGAGTCACAAGGCAGCCCCGCGCTTTGTCAGGGTGTAAGTGGACCCCACCGCGCCCTAACTCCGGAAGAGTCACAGCAGCCCTGCGCTTGTCAAGCTGTGCGACCTCACCGCCGCCTCTAACCCGCTGGAAGAGTTACAAGGCAGCCCTGCGCTTTGTCAGGGGTGTGGGTGACCCCACCGCCGCCCTAATCTCCGCGGAAGAGTCACAAGGCAGCCCTGCGCTTTGTCGTCAGGTGACCCCACCGCCCCTAATCTCCGCGGAAGAGTTACAAGGCAGCCCTGCGCTTTGTCAAGGTGTAAGTGACCCCACCGCCGCCCTAACTCCGCGGAAGAGTCACAAGGCAGCCCTGCGCTTTGTCAAGGTGTGAATGACCCCTGTTTTTTCCGAGATATCTTGTGTTGGCGAGCTACGAGTGACCTGTGTTGAGTTGGCGCGTGTTCTCCAGCCGTTCAGCTGCGCGCCAGCCCAACCATTTTCCCCCAAACTCCCGGGGGGCACCTGCGGCTTCCTCGGCTTTCACACCAGCCAGGTAGAACGACTTGTGAGAACGGAACCCCCCAGGCTGCTGCAGGGGCCGCATAGGTCCACAGGGAACAAGGAGGGAAACGAACTGACGGAGAGACACGACAGCAGGTGGCAAGAAGGATGTGCGTTACGGAGGCGGGAGTCTCGGGTGCAGGGGTCTGGGGGTGTGTGCGTCTGGGGGTATGGGGTATGGGTTATGGGGCATGGAATGCCTCAATTGACTCAAATCGCACGCAACCATCGACAATAGACACAGAACTCCACTAGCGTTCCACGAGGGCAGTCAGGCGTCTTGCTCCGTGAAGAGGTGTTGTGTGCGCGCCGCAGGTTCCCCCCCCTCGGGCTTGCAGAGGAGGGCCTTGCGGCGTTCTGCGGCTATCTTCGCGACCTCGTTGGCGGCCGTGCGCAGGTGAGTGCCTGCACAGCCCAGGCCGGGAATGCAGAGTAATGCAGCTATACTGGTGAGGTGTGCTCGACTTTCTGCACGTCAAAGCCAAGGGGCCCTCGTATTTAAGCGCCTATCTCTGTACCCTCCTAGGGGATGACGCGGGTGCTGCCCCGTGCTCCCAGGGATTTTGCCCCATCTCCCTTATAAACCACGCAGTCTGCCCTGTTTTGTGCGGGAGGTGCGGATCTTAGGTTCTGGCGGAAGTGGTTGTAGTAGCCGCGCTAACCGCGGTGTGTGTGGGCGCGCAGGAGGACTTTGACCATTTGAAGGAATCCATTGAGCGGTGTGCAGCTCTTTTCCCAACGGCCCATACTTGGCCCCACTCGAAGACCATGCGCGCCCGGGAGCTCAGGCTATGACCGACGTACCTGCCGCAATGCACGATACTCGGGGGTTTGTTTCTGGGCTGCTGCCGTCAGTAGGGGGCCTCCATGCTCTAAGGCGGATTTGGTTGCCCTGGAACCTCGGGAGGAGCCCTCGGGCCGCTCACGGACCGGGTCAGGTGTGCGAGCTACCGCCGCCGCCGAGAGCCACTTGGCGCTAACCCGTGAGGCACCGCTCAAAGAGCTGGAACGAGTTTTTATTGGGGCTGAAAGGGAGGGGGTTTGCAGAACAAGAGCCGGGGGCGAAGAGGAAGAAGCAGCGCCAGACTTCGTGGGGGTGCTGACCAATCTCTTCAAGGACCTGGCGGTCGCGGTGGATGACAACGTCGAGATGGTGCAGGTGTGTACACGACTCGTGTGGCTGCGGCGCGCGGTGTTTTCATGGAGCTGATTTGACCTTGTTTCGTGGTTGCCCCCAACCGTTGAGCTGAGGCCAAGGTGCCCCTTCGTTTGAGGGCTTGGTGTATGGAAGGTTCGATGCTGGGCACCGATCTTGGTTACTGTGCGCCAGCGCCGGCGCCAGGGCAGTCCAGCGCAGGAGGACTGGGTGAGCGTAATTACTGTAACCTGGCGCTTACAATGCCCCGCGGAGGGGAGGGGGGGGGAGGGGAGGGGTCACAGAAATGCTTCGGAGAGGGTGCTTTGCTGACAGTCATCCAGAGCATGCAGGAGGAGTGTGACGCGCGTGCCACAAGCGTGCTTAAAAAGTGCGCGTCTCCCAAACTTGAAATGCATGACAGTCAGCCAGGGACTCTCTGGCATCACCTTGGCACTCAGGGAGAGTTCCGTCAGCTGCCTGGAGGGAGCGGCGTCTCACCGGCTATCAAGGAGCGCCGCAGCGGCCCTCAGAGAGGCTGTTTCGAGCGGTGCCTGTTGTCGAGGGCAGGAAGTGGTGGCTGTAGTTCAGGATCGGTGCTCACCCAGCTGAGTTTTTCTCTGCCGGCGTGGAGCTTTTCGCCTGGATGTATTCTCCTGCCGCAGCAGCCGGCAACTGGCTTGGTACACCTGCCACTCTGCTCACCCAGCGATGCGGTCCCCACCTCCCCCAAACTGCCTGAGGTGCAGGTTCGCGGACTTCCGGGAGCTGAAGAGGCTGGCGGACAACATTCAGAACCGGGGCCTGGCGCTCGGCGGATCCTCCCCAGATCCTCGCGAGGTGCCCCCCGCACCCGCTTGCCCCACCTGCTGGCACAGAGCAGGAACCCCGCGAAGAGCCGAAGAGGAGGCACTGCCGGAGTCGTTGGAGCTGCTGAGAGCCGGGGGAGGCACAGGTGGAGTCGTATTTAGAAGAGCTGCTGATGCTGTGCCAGCGAAGCGAGGAGTACACCCTCTTCATGATTGGCAAGATCAAGGATCCTGTCCTTGCTTCTGTCACCACGGTATGGATGGCCTCCCCTTCTTTGCGCTTGCTTGACGGCGATGTTCGTGGGTCCCCCTCACTGCTCGTTGCTGCTGCTGCTGAAATGCGCTCAGGGCTGCCTGCCGCGTTCCTTTTTTTCTGTTGCCACCGTGTGCCTGGTCTCCCTCTCGCCTCGCGCCTCACTGTGGTGTGCCTTTTCACCCCCACTCCTCGGTGAGCTTTAAACGCGCATGCCGGCTCGTATTCATTTTGCACTGTTCACGTCAGAATGAGCGCGCAGTGGCCAGGAGCGCTGGAGATGATGAGCCAGTCGGGGAGCCGGATCTAGGGGCATCTGCATACTGGCGCCCTTTCGGTGCATTTCCTTTGGAAAATGCGACCAATCCATCTCTCTCTCTCTCTCTCTCTCTCTCAGTGGGCTTACGTCACTGTGGTGTGACCGTCCTCCGTTGCTCCTCCTTTTATCCCGGTGATGTGCTTGGTCTCACCCGCTGCCCTGCGATATGCTCGAGCTCCCCTGTGCTGACGCTTTCAGCACTGCTTGCCGATCTCATTTACTATTGGCACCGTCGGAGGCATGGCGCTACGTGCTGAAGGGCGAGCAAGGGGGCACCCTGCTTGGGGCATGGCTATGGGGGCGCATGCAAGGTGCACGAAGGCGGGGACAAGGGACTCACAAGGTGATAAGGAAGGGGATGACCTGAAAATGGGTCAGCTGAAAAAGGGTGACCTGAGGAACGATAGGGTTATGTAGAGGAGCAAGATGATAGCAAAGTAGGGGAGGGCGCTCGCATGGATAGAAGGATCCGTGGGGCGGAGGCATGCTTCAAGCTAAAGGCTGTAGCAACAGTGTGAAGTGGTGGGCATTTTGGGGGAAGCAGCCAATGTCGCCGGTGGCACTTGAGAGCAAATTCCGTAGCGGGAGCTTCACGCTTGTGGTGGACGAGCTGACTGCATACTACATCAGCATGGAGGAATACTACATGTCCGAGAATGTCAGCATGGTGCGCCCCCTATCATATTGCACCCTGGGTCGGGTTCATCTACTGCCCGATGTGCGGGATTCGTTCATCTCAACCCTCTTCAAACGCCTCAGCGCCCCTTCTGCAAGCACGATCTAGTCGCCTCAGCGCCCCTTCTACAAGCACGATCTAGTCGCCTCAGCGCCCCTTCTACAAGCACGATCTAGTCGCCTCAGCGCTCCTTCTGCAAGCACGATCTAGTCGCCTCAGCGCCCCTTCTACAAGCACGATCTACTTGCCTCAGCGCCCCAGTGGACTTCCCCGTTTCTTTCCCAACCCTGCCACATCTTCCCGGAGCGCCCGACTGAGTGCCTCGACCTGCGCCCATGCCTCCGCTTGCCGCCGCGCTGGGCATTCCACTGCGCGCCACGGAGCACCTTCACTGCGAATTGCCGGCCCACTGACACAATCCTTACCCACTACCCCCCTCGATCGCAGGCCATCCGGATCGACGAGACCCCCATGGGAAGCCTCACTTCATCTATGGTGGACGATGTGTTCTACATTCTGCAGAAGTGTGCCCGCCGCTCACTGACCACCAACTCCGTGCAGGTAGAGCCCTGCTGTAGTCCCTGCTGCTGCTTGCGCGCCCTGGTCTCCACCATTGCCCCTGCTGCACATGATACTGCGCTGCAGTATGACACTGTGCATGGTACTGCGCTGCAGTATGACACTGTGCATGATACTGCGCTGCAGTATGACACTGTGCATGATGCCGCGCTGCAGTATGGCACTTTGTATTATGCTGCGCTGCAGTATGACACTGTGCAGTATGCTGCGCTGCAGTATGACACTGTGCAGTATGCTGCTTGTGCAGTATGACCTTCAGCATTGACGCACCCCTCCTGTCGCATCTCCTCCCCTGTTGCCCATTGGGGGATGTTCCCGCAGTGCATCTGTGCCGGGCTGAACAACGTGAACACCGCGCTCAGCTCCACATACAGGTGGCGGCCCTCCCCAGCCCTGGCCAGGATGCTGACAGGGCATGCCTGATTGGGATACGCCCCCTCACCCTGCCGCTCTTCCGTCCATGACGCCCCCTAGGAAAACAGTAGACTCTCATGCAGTGTTAAACACTGCTGGCAAAGAATGACTAATTATGAGAAATGATGACAGTTTGGAAAGAAGTCAGAGTATAGTACTATGTGTTTATGTAGACAGAGCAATGATGACAAGGACTGCAGCAGAGTCAGCAGATCAATTCAAGATGTATACAGTATCTGGTTACAGAACACAAGAGTGCAAGTAGGAGTATAGAAAGCTATGCCTGAGTAACAGGGTCAGCTTTGAGCAGGAACTCAACACTGTTGATAAGCAATGTGCGTAACTCAAAAACACTTTGTGAGATTAAATATGATTCAACTGTGTGTGTGAGTTCTAACACATTCTGCTAGATAACATGCCTGAGTATATTGAACTAAGTAGAAGTTGATTATCCTACCCGCCTCCCTCCCCCGGGGGCAGTTGGCACCCTCCCGAGGGTATGCGGTCAGTACACCAGGCAGGTGCTGTTTATCCTGCCTGAAGAACTGCCAGCCTTGACCGCAGCTCCTCGGCAGATTCTGCTGGACGCACCCCTGGAGTGCCCCACGTGGAGTGTATGGGGGCCTCGGAGCGGCAAGAGGGAGGGGGAGGGGAGGGGAGGTGCGCAGAGACGCGCTGCAAGCCAACCTTCGCGTGGGCCCCGGCAAGCTGGTGGCGGCGGCGGCCTCCGCCCCCGGGGAGGACGCAGCTCCGCTTGTGGAGGGGCGGGTTCCGGGGATAGAGTTTGCTGTAGCGCTGAACAGTGCGGAGGTGAGCGCTGACTACGTCATCAAGCTGCGGCGCGAGCTGGAGGGTACGGCCCTGCCCCCTCCCCTCGGCCCTTCCATCAGAGGTGAGCGCCGATTACGTCATCAAACTGCGGCGCGAGCTGGAGGGTATGGACCTTCTCCCCTCATCTCGAGCATGTCAATACCTCCCTGGCTGCCGCTGACGTCCCAAGGCTGCCGACATCGCGCGCAGCAGCAGCAGCATGATACATAATCTGCGACTTGCCTGCATGCGACATCGCGCGCAGCAGCAGCAGCATGACACATAATCTGCGACTTGCCTGCATGTGATTTCGCGCACAGCAGCAGCAGCATGACACATAATCTGCGACTTGCCTGCATGTGACATCGCGCACAGCAGCAGCAGCATGCCACATAATCCGCAACTTGCCTGCATGTGACATCGCGCGCAGCAGCAGCAGCATGACACATAATCTGCGACTTGCCTGCATGTGACATCGCGCACAGCAACAGCAGCAGCATGGCACATAATCTGCAACTTGCCTGCATGTGACATCGCGCACAGCAGCAGCGGCTTGACACACAGTTCGTGACTTGCCTGCATGTGACAGCTGCACGACGGAGCCCATGAATATTGGAGTGGCTGGGCCCAGCCGGTGGTGTCTGCGGTATCAAGGGTGCAGAAAGCGCGCCAGTCTAATGCGCAGTGCTTCCCGCAGGGGGGGGGGCGACACTGGGAGGGGGGTAGTACAGGCAAGGGATGCCACGCGTCTCAGGCTTTATCAGGCTTTCTCAGAGAGCCAGATTTCATGCAGGAGTACTCGCACGGGCTTTGATTGAGATCGAGAGGATCCGTAGGGGAGAGGGGTGTTGCAGCAGTGTTGCATTTCCAAGAAAGGAAGCGCTCCCGGGGGAGGGGAGGGGGGAGAGAAATGGGAGAGCAAGGGAGAAAGGGGTGCTGGCAGTGGACAGAAGGCGGAGCAACGATTTCCGATGGGCCTTCTTTAAATTTTTTATAAATATTCGAGTTCGATATATAAAACCGAATGCATCATGATGTGCCCATATTGAACAAACCAGCCGCGTGTTCGATATGTCAATACAGCACATCATCAAGTGACTTACCTCAGCTGCAATGCCTCATCCTAAATTTGTTTTCCCTCCATTCCATTTGTATCAAGTGATTTGCATCCATCTCAATTCACATCCATCCATCGAAGGACCTCGGAGGAATCCGCAATCTCATTTGGCACGCATCACACCCCCCTTCCACCCCCCTTCTGGCAAGCAATTTTGATTAATCGGAGCGACATATCGATCTCCATTATTATATTATGTATGATATACATTTCGTCGCGGCTCACTGTTGCATTGTTTCAGCAAACGGGGAGGGAGGTTGCTGGGGAGGCGAGCGCAGGCTATGTAGCGGAGGCCTTCCCCGGGGCAGAGCAGGAGCGCCTGAAGTCCTGCCTGCAGGTGTCACCCTCCCAGCGATCCTTCACCACGGCCATGCATCGTGTATGTCCTGCCTCCAGTCCAGCTGACGCAAGCCCCATGCTTCCGGACCACGTCGTCCGATCGATGACGCCGATGACGAGACCGTAGGCCGCGCTGTGTCTCTGCTCCGCTGCCCGCTTGCCCATACCGTAGCTTACAGGCGAAATGGGAGAAGGAGAAGCGGGGCTGCATGTTCGCTGGATTTCAGTGGGGAAGGCCACGTAGGCTTATGGGTGATCCCGCATGCAACGCTGTGACCGCAGGATCTGGGAGAGACCTCCACCACCATCCGTCAGATCTGCTCGCATTCCCTGGAGGCCCTCGCAGGCGCCATCAACACACGCCTGCGGTACCGCTTCCCACCCGCTGCTCAACCCTGCACCGCGCCTGCCTCCGCCCCCCCGGGCCAGCCCTCCTAGCTAGCGAAACTGCATGGTGATTGGGATGCTTGATATCCGACGGCTCAAGTTGCAAGTCAGTAATCTGGATATCCGACGGCATTTGGCTCTCGAACATATTTTTCTGCACATGGCATCCTCTCGACACAGTGGCGCCGGCTTCTCTCAACTTGTGCGCGGGCCGCCCTCGGGCCTGACAACACCTCGGCCAAACTTAGAAAGCTGATTTGTTCGCCGCGATAGGGCGCCACGGAGCGAGGTTGGGCGGATGAGGAGTGAGGCGTTGGCGTGGAGGGGCGTTCGCCCTCGGGGCCATCAGACCGACGCTGGACGCGGTCTCGTCCTGCGACTACGAGATGGGGGAGAGCGAGTACGCGGTGCAGGAGCTCTCCGAGGACCTGTGGGTGACCAACCTGCTCGTGGCGCTCGACTTGGGCATGCAGTGGCTCATGCCCCACCTCACCTCCGAGAACTACGACGCCCTGGTGCAGGTCTGCTGACCCCGGTCACGTGGCGAACCCGCTTACTTCTCTCAGCGCCCCACTGCATGGACCTAAGTGGTAGGCGCGCCGAGGAGGGGATCGCAGGCTGAGATGGGGTCAGCGAAGCTCGCCCAATACCGGGAATGAGCGCCTGGGCAAGCCGCCACGGCATGCGCAAGGGCCGCAGTTTTGCGGCTCACAGCACCGCCTGTTCCGCTATCTCCAAGGCATGGACTAGGGGGGGATTGGTGTGAAGCGCGTCAATTGATCTGGAGCAGGCTGAGGAATACGGTGTTCCCCTAACCAGATGCCAGCTGTCAGTCGGTCTTTAGTGCGGTAAGGCGGCAGCAGTGCGGTGAGACGGCAGCAGTGCGGCGAGACGGCA
Source organism: Cymbomonas tetramitiformis (assembly GCA_001247695.2). Classification (NCBI taxonomy): domain Eukaryota; kingdom Viridiplantae; phylum Chlorophyta; class Pyramimonadophyceae; order Pyramimonadales; family Pyramimonadaceae; genus Cymbomonas; species Cymbomonas tetramitiformis. The sequence goes on along the minus strand of LGRX02029029.1, from coordinate 15,158 downwards.
GCAGTGCGGCGAGACGGCAGCAGTGCGGTGAGACGGCAGCAGTGCGGCGAGACGGCAGCAGTGCGGTGAGACGGCAGCAGTGCGGCGAGACCGCAGCAGTGCGGCGAGACGGCAGCAGTGCGGCGAGACGGCAGCAGTGCGGCGAGACGGCAGCCGTGCGCGGCGGGGGCCGGCAGCAGTGTGGTGAGACGGCAGCAGTGCGGCGGGAGGCCGGCAGCAGTGCGGCGGGAGGCAGGCAGCAGTCTCTGATGGGCAGTCAGTGCGGCGGACGGCAGTGCGCGAGGCCGAGCAGCAGTGCGGCGAGGCGGCAGCAGTGCGGCGGAGCCGAGGCGAGACGGCAGCTACAGTGCGGCGAGACGGCAGCAGTTCGGCGAGACGGCAGCAGTTCGGCGAGACGGCAGCAGTTCGGCGAGACGGCAGCAGTGCGGCGAGACGGCAGCAGTGCGGCGAGACGGCAGCAGTGCGGCGAGACGGCAGCAGTGCGGCGAGACGGCAGCAGTGCGGCTAGACGGCAGCAGTGCGGCGAGACGGCAGCAGTGCGGTGAGACGGCAGCAGTGCGGCGAGACGGCAGCAGTGCGGCGAGACGGCAGCAGTGCGGCGGGAGACGGCAGTGCGGCGAGGCAGCAGCAGTCGTGGGCCGGCAGCAGTGCGAGGCGAGGCGGCAGCAAGTCAGTGGGGCATAGTGCGAGCGGGACTGACAGCAGTCGCGGCGAGGCAACCCAACAATCTTGTGAGGGCGGCAACAGTGCAGTGAGACGGCAGCAGTGCGGTGGGACGGCAGCAGTCTGCGGCAGAAGAGCAGCAGTCAGCGGGCGAGGGCATGGTGAGGGCGGCAACGGTACAGTGAGACCGCAGCAGTGCGGTGAGATGGCAACAATCGCGTGAAGGCGGCTGGCGATCGCGACTAGAATGTAACAATCACCGGTGAGAGCGACAGTCACGACTAGAATGGCATGAAATGTGGCTGAGGCAGCGTGCGGTGAGGCGGCAGCAGTGCAGGTGAGGCCCGGCAGCAGTGTGGCGAGGCAGGCCGCCGGTGCGAGGCGAGACGCGGCCGCAGTGCGGTGAGACGGCAGCAGTGCGGAGTGAGGCAGGCGGCAGTGCGGCGGGAACGGCAGCAGATCGCGAGGCGGCAGCAGTGCGGTGAGATGGCATGATGCAGGCGAGGCGGCGGCAGATGGGTGAGGCGGCAGCAGTGTGGTGAGGCGGCTTGGGAGAGTGCGGTGAGACGGCAGCAGTGCGGCAAGACGGCAGCAGTGCGGCGAGACGGCAGCAATGCGGCGAGACGGCAGCTGTGCGGCGAGACGGCAGCAGTGCGGCGAGACGGCAGCAGTGCGGCGAGACGGCAGTAGCTTGAGAGTGCGTGAGGGCTGGGTGCAGCTGAGGAGGGAATGCCTGGTTTGTAAGGACAGCGGGGGTTTGCACGGGGCTTGGGGCTGGGCGCAGCTGATGATGGACCTACTGGTGACCCGCCTAGAGGTGTTGGTGCTGCAGAAGAAGTTCAACCAGCTGGGTGCTCTGCAGGTTGGAAGGCCCCTGCGCTCGCCCGTGGCACCCCTCGACACGCCTCATCATTGAGCCGGGTGGAGGGTTTCTCTAAGTGAGGAAGCGTGAAGGAGGACTCCAACGTGGAGGGGGAAGCGGAGATGAGGGTCATCATGCGGGAGAGAGGAGGAACGGGTGCTGCGGAGATGGAAGGGGTGGCACATGGACCCCTAGAAAGAGGAAGTTTGGGTCTCCAACAGGGTCCCGGGTTTAAGTGGATCCCCCGTCGATGGGGTGAATGGGCAGCAGACCGAGTGCCAGAGATACCTGGGTACACGGCTCGGAGGGCCACGAGCCACATTGAAGCGGCCGCGCGAAGAGCTGCAGGCGAGCGAGGTGTAGTGTCTGACAAGTGTTGGGTGGGCGGCAGCTGGATCGCGAGCTTCGCAGCCTGGTGAGCCATTTCACCGCCATCACCTCGCGCAGCGTTAGGGAGAAATTTGCGCGGCTTACCCAGATGGCTACCATCCTGAACCTGGAGAGCGTGAACGAGATGTTAGACTACTGGGTGCGCTCTTCCTCCTCTGCGCTGCTGCTAGAAGTCTCACCTCACCGCTTGGCATTCTCGTGCCTCTTGGAGGGCACATCTTGCGCATATGCAGAATTTCAATAAAGAAATGGCATTCAATGCATCTGAGCCGCTGAATATCTCAGCTCAAGCACCGACAGGAAGCGGCTTTCACTCCTCTATCACAGTGCATGCAAACCCGCCAACCATAGTGGTGAGTAAGGCAGGAGCCGGATGATCGATGCGGTGGTGCAACCTGTGAAACTCACTTTCGGTACGGTGAGAATGCAGGGCGAAAATGCAGCGGGTATGACGTGGCGTCTTACAGCTGCAGAAGTGCGCCGTGTGCTTGAGCTGCGGTCAGACTTCCGGCCAGAGACAATCGCCCAGTTGCCATTGTGATGACGTGTGCGGTGTCCATTCTCGTGTATTTACTATCAGGGTGCGGGACCGCTTAAGGTGAATGGCATCTGTCTGCCCACCATTTTCTGGCGCATCTTAATTATCCAATGGGACAGAAATAATGCAACCACAGCTATGATCACTGGGTTTTCATTGCATTGTAATCAACAGTGACTGTCAAATGCGGACATTCTGTTCTGTCACGCGACTCGCTTCAGAGTTTTGCTTTGGAGTTCTTCGAGAGAGCACTCAACTTGTATCCTATGTGCAATGCTAACTCTTCCACCGGAAACTGGATGAATCACAGTGCTGTCTTCCCATATGGCAAGGCCATTAACTGACACTTTCCCGATGCAAAGGAAGACACTACAGGTTTAATGCGGTGATAGTAATTTTAGGATGTTGTGTGACAGCTTTGGAATGTGCATTGTTCATTTATATATTACAAGGGAAGTAAGTCCTTTGTGTTAGTGCACGAAACGTTGAGATCATACCACTTAAACCGTACTCATATAGTTTTCTTTTGTGATTTTTTCTTCGAGTTCAAAAACTACTCCATGATTTGCGTGATTGCTATTTCATGTTTCACTACGGAATGTCAAAAGTGTAAATTTCAGCATCCCAATGCGCACGGGATAAAGGACTGCCCAGATTTGTCGAGATATTTTAAAAATATGTTTCTGCAACTGTAAAATAGTAGGCTTGCTGCAACTTAAATATGTGCGAAAATGGAAATTGCAACCTATGATGTATGTGTGCGTATTCCCATTTTGGAACGTGTGGTTGATCACGCATATATCGTATGCCCATACTTAAGTCACGACGCAATCATTGTGGGCTATTGAGTAGCAAGCGCGTAGTAGGAAAATCCCCCGCGACTAGTGGGGCACAACTAATAGGTTGCAAATGAGCACATGTGTCGCAAGCATATTGCGCGTGTTGCACTTGCAGCCGTCTTCTAGTGCATTCTATGCTGTTTGGGCAGCAATCGTCATGAATTGAGTATGACCTTAAGGATAAATCAGGCAGTACGGTAACGCCAAATTGGGCAGTGGAATGGCAAATGGATTGGTTGATTTCACTTGGACCATTTTGGACGCCGAATTCGGATTTTCTAAATCGTTGGCTGATTGGGAGCGGGCGGGATGCGAGGTTTGGAATGGTGGGCAATCGAGTTGAAATTTTAGAAGGTTGCAAGTTATTTAGAAAGTTTGCTATGCCACTGGTGACTGTGCAAGTTTTAAAATTTGAGTTAGAAGCTTCATTGATATACAATCAAAAGTGAAGCTTGTGTCTCCCCTAACTCCATTCATTCATTGGTACCGTGACGTGAAGTCCCTAATATTCGTCAACGATGGCATACCCTTGTCAATAGTAACACATTTGTTGCACACATCAGGATTCGCAACAACAGATACGGAATGCGTCAGACGATCTAGCCATTTAGCCCTATCAAGAGGACCCCGAGTTCGATATCGGCCGGCCGCAAAGGCTTACAATTCTCAGATGACGCTGCGGCAACAAATGTCGGGCGAAAAGTTGCAGGGCAACAGCGGACGACACGGATGGCACGGATTGGGACGTATAGCCCTCAAGACGAAAGATACGAAAAATACACACCGTTGGTGAGACTACTGCTAAGGGAGGAGGGGTTCACGAGAACACTGCACGGGGTATCAATAGGACATACGGGCACCGTCTCTGAGCACAACATGCACATGCTGTGCAGTCGCCTACTGGGATTCACCAAACATGAAGCGGAGGCACTAGTGAACCAAGTACACACGATGCAGAATCGCAAAAAGCATGAACGTATACAGGAGCATACGGTGACCTATACATAAATCAGACCAAGGAACAAAGACAGTGAAAGAGCGCTAGGCTCCCTCGGGGGCAACCCACCTGAAAAAAAATGTCTTCTGCTCTCTGTATTTCTTTTTACCAGCATTATGATAATCCCAAAACGATGGGATCATGTTTCCTTCACAATGCAACCTGAATCGCTTAAAAAGAAGCACGGCTCGTCATTTTCTGTGCTACCGTCTCCGTCAACTGCATTGTAAGAGCACATTAACACGTAGCTCCCTAGCTCACATTATAAGAATATCGGTATACCATGGTTGCTGCTTCGTTGCCTTGGTTGCAGGCCAAGAGCGAGTTTTAGTAAATGCTAACACTACTTGGGCGTACACAAAGGAGAATCATGTTACGACAATCTGTGCGAAATGTGTTGTTTCACCAAAACTCCGCGTTGGATTGACATAAATTGAGTCTCCGCTCTCACTCCGCGAAGAGAGGAAACTCCGCTTTACTGCATAGAATATGCATACCATGTGCAGGGAAACGAGTGATTATGACACAGGAAATAGAGGTATTTGTTCCAGTGCTTTTTTCCGATTTCTGATTTTTGTGCATGATTGGAATTACTATTCATGCCTTTGGTTCACTTATGATTGTACCACTTACCCATTTCTATTGAATGAAATTTCAGACTAGTAGACCAGATGATTAGACACAATAGCCATGATTAATGCTTGATACCCCAGTTTGCTCAGCTGAGAGGTACAAAGTACACTCACGAAAAAACGCTTATAGGGTGTGTGTTGGACCCTTTCGGTCCGCCTGGCCAATCAACAAAAAACACTACTCACTCGTTGCACAGTAGTTGGAGCTGGACCCTGGCCACAACACGGGTGAGAAAACCTGTGTCCTGTGCAAGGTCGGAGCGTCTAAAGGAATGACCTCTACTGTTATGTAATGCAACACTCCTCAGGATCACCACATCACTTGATGCCGGATCCAATTACGGACTTCACAAAGACGAATATCGTCGTTCATAGTGTCGCCATCCACCTGCCATAAAGCCAATCAACTCTGGGTTTAGGCGCGGGAGTCGTTCTGAGTTTTGCGAATCCGATTGTGGTCCTGTTCTCTAAAGGAAATACTCGAAAGTTTCTCTGAAGGAGACACTAGACGAAACATGCCATTGCAATCTCACGTTGGGAGTTCCTGTCTTTGTGTGCTTGAGGCAGCAAGTGGGCACACATTTAATCACACCACCACCGCTTGTGCCTAGTCTAGCCACACCCTCGGAGTCACCCTCAGGCAACTAACCTTATTCGTCCCCTTAAAGCCCTAAAATGTGTGAATTATCTGGTTATGGGCCTCCTCATCGAAGCGGCAGTAAGTTGTACAAGCAAATAGATTGAAGCCAGTGCGTACCCCCAACATCCACTTGATATCCAGCCGAGTGGGGTCTTCATGCAGATCCTCTAGCTGCTGGACATACTTCAAGCCACTTTCCTCATCTTTGAGAATCCCCTGTGCATGAACCACTCCCCATAAAACTCTGAGCACTTGTTTGGGTCCTCATAATACGCTGTGCAGGATCTCTGATCTGTCTCTACCCCCAGGGTGTCAACTCTGCAGGCTCCCCGGGCGTCAACTCTGCAGGCTCCCCGGGCGTCAACTCTGCAGGCTCCCCGCGTGTCAACTCTGCAGGCTCCCTAGTTTCAACTCTGCAGGCTCCCGCGGTGTCAACTCTGCAGGCTCGCGGTGTCAACTCTGCAGGCTTCCGCGGTGTCAACTCTGCAGGCTCCCGGCGTCAACTCTGCAGGCTCCCGCATCAACTCTGCAGGCTCCCGCGTGTCAACTCTGCAGGCTCCCGGGTGTCAACTGCAGGCTCCCGCGTGTCAAACTCTGCAGGCTCCCCGCGTATCAACTCTGCAGGCTCCCCGCGTATCAACTCTGCAGGCTCCCCGGGTGTCAACTCTGCAGGCTCCCCCGGTGTCAACTCTGCAGATTTCCCTGCTTTTAACTGCCTTCACCTTGAGCTGGGGCTAGTGAACGAGCTTCTAACTGCCAGCTGCATCTCCTCTGGATGTTGGCTTCGTGGAGGACTTCGCGGCTGGAGGCGGCCGGAGTGCTATTCAGGGTGTTGGACGACTGCAGTCACTACAAGCTGCTGGCAGGCTGGCCTGGGAGGTGAGGTGGCGGCACCACTGATGGGCAGCCCGGACTTGGCCTACAGATATTACGCTGGTGGAGGGACTACGGGCTGCTGGCTGTCAGAGTGGCCCTGCCGTTGCTGGACAGGCGGAGGCGCTACCGGCCGCTGGCAGTCTGACGTGTCCTGCGGGTGGGTTGGCCTGGTGGCTGACTGGACGCTTTTTCAAGTCAAACACTTTGAAAATAGTCGAGCGCTGATCATATGGACGGCATCTGGCAAGTTTCTACATGGATAACGCCACTTCCAGAGATAGTTTCCGCGCAACGAGGCCTTTGCTATCTCTTCTAGAGGTCATTCGTGTGCGGGAAGTACCATTTCAATCAGCTTCGGGATTCTGCAATAAGTTAGGCGAGCCATTTCCTTCAAGTCGTATTCCTGCATGGCCGTGCATGGAAATGCGTGGCAATAATGAGCAAGTGATGACAATTGGAGACTGACGCAAAAATGCATCGCGAAGCTCTTCTGAACCCTAAGAAAACATACTCAAGGGCACAAGATGCAACGTTGGGGTCTTCAGATGTGGCAGTTTTATCACTCAAGAAAATTACCACAAAAGAGAAAACGTTAGTGTTCAGCGCACTGGTCCATAATAACAAGCGCGCACTTCCAGAAGGCTGTCTATGACACAGCGCACAAGAAGGTCGCACCGTTAAAACGGTCAGTTCTCTCACATTTGCACTGCACAATGATAGATGAGATAACGGAGCGTTCCTCCCTTTCCTTCACCAATATCATGTGGCCTTGCAAGGATTTGTACCTCCCCACCAACACACAACACAGGGTGGCTTCTTACCGGATGGTACTGCACTCCCCAGAAGGTCGCCCCTCGGTGTACGATAGCGGCCGCCTGTGACAACAGCACTTTCAATAGGACGCGCTTTAAATTTGCAGGTCGAAAAGACAGGTTCAGCTTGCGATCCACTCGAGAACTGAAGCGGGAAAACTCTGAACAAACAAAAAGACAAACAAACCGACGAGCTCGGTCGTCTTCCTCGCACCAGGCAGCAACTTGGTGAACCACGAACTGCAACTTTTACGACTGTACGATAAAGCTTTTCCGGCTCTTCCACAACTACGAAAGTTATGATGACTTATATTCCTGGAATCTGTTGACGTTGAGCGTGCACTCGGGAAGTTTTCATAAAGGGGGGAAGCACCTGAATATTAGTCCAAGTATTGCCAGCAAGGTTTAGCGAACATGGAGGCAGGTGGGTCACCTGCACGAGGTAGCGACGACGGCCGCGTGAGGCACACCAGGATGAATACCTCTCCGTTCATAAAATGAGCGGAGAACACGCATTGTGGGTGCCGGAAGTAAAGTAGTTGTGTTCACCAAGCGATTTGTACCTAGAAATTTCAGGTTCACACCTAGAATATTCAAGGTTGAGAACACCACAAAGAGTTATAATTTCGGGTGACTCACTTCGTCATTGTGAGAAGTGAAGGCATCGAAAACGCTCGGCTTGCCTTCAAACATTGGGTGTGCTCGGCCCTCGGGAGTAAGCTTAATTTTTCTCGAAAATCCCATTTCCCGACCGCTAGGATTCAAAGCGCACTGTCCCCCGGCTGCCATCGTTGCAATTTGAAGAGCCCAGCAAGAACCAAAAGCTGGCGTGCCGGCTTCAAACACACGCTTTCCGAACTCGATCTGAGCCTTAACTTCTGGGGTATCCTGCAAAGTCGAGATTTGCAGAAATTAGCGCCGCGCTTAAACTGGCACCAGGTTTCCCATCTGCTCAAACAAAGCGGCACATGCGCCCTTCCCACAGACCTGAAAAACGCGACAACGGGCACTGTGCGCAGTCAAGAACTTTCGATTTTGCGGGCAACAAGTGAGGAATCTTACATCGAAAACCGTCAGAGAACAACCAGTCCAGGCGACTCCGTCATAACCTGCCAACTCTGACACGGTGGGGATCACGAAATCTTCGTCACAGGGGTAAACGATGTCGCATTTGGACGGAGCTGGCGTGCAGTGATCCAACATTTTTTCGTACAGAAGCCCAGCGGGCGTAGCGCCTCCGTTATCGAGTTCCTCTCGGGCGGACTTTTTGTATCCATCAATTACGAGGTATCGAATAGGATCCTCGCTAGGTGTGTCAGAGGCGAAACTGCGGGCAACCGGGGCCCCCCAATATGGCCGCAAAATACGGTTGTAACTTCGCGCACAAGACCGTAACATTGTTTTCGGGACGCGTGAAACAGATAATCTGAAGACGAAGAAACAGAAATATATCCGACGTGACGCTCGACTGTGTTCTGAAAGTGTCTTGGCGCGTGCTCGTTCTAAAAGTTTCCCACAACACACCACCACAAACGACAGCAGTTACGTTAATTAACCGAACTGTCACACAGGTGGAGGCCATGCCATGGCCCATACGCCATCGGACGGCGGACAACAAGAATACAAACAGAGGCGGACCGGACCTGGCGGACCTGGCGGACCTGGCGGACCTGGCGGTGTCATCGTTATCGTTTTGCAATCGTCAGATCATACATTTCTTCGTGTCACCCGTTGAGATTCGACTTTTGTTTGATTAAAGTAAGGTGAGGGGAGGTAAGTAATTTGCTTTGGTTCTAGTGTAGAACATAAACATTAAACTATGGTGCCGGGATCTCACGAATTAAAAAGTATTGATGACAATTTCCATAATTAAGATAATCAAATTTTCATTGCAAAGCTGCCACTTGTTGAAATTTATAGGGCAGAATTTTGCAACATGACCCCCTATTTTTATTGGCTAGGATCCAAGAATGGTGAGTCAACGTGGTATAAAAAAAACCTCAGGCAAAGTTATCAAACGCCAGCGCCATCGCCACCGCAGCGCAGCGGTTCAGGTTAAATCCTCAAATGACATTCATCCAGAATTTCCTGCCCATGGGGTGATGATGATGTGGCACTTCGACTTGAGATCGGATATTACAAAATTTTACGTCAGCATCGGCCATGGAAGTCAAGAATCGACGGAATAAATTTTTGCGAGGTTTACAGTTGAACAGTCTTCGTATTGACTCAGCACAAAAGATTCTTTACGGTTTCCACGTCACCACAGGCGACGATCTGGCTCACTAGCATAATCACATGTCATATCTCCTACCTATACCTCCTGAATTAGAATCGATGTGTACAATGACACAAGCTTTAGCCAACATCATCTCGAAATCCGAATACGACCTTTCCGACCTGGAATATTCGAATAAAATGTTTGCATATTTTGTATATGCCGAACTAAGCAGGATTGTTTAATTTCACGATTTATACGAACATTCGACTTTTGGTACGTGGACCTGTAGCTAAATGACATGTAACCAGCGGATGGGGTCATGTGGATGTTCCCTATTCCATTCTTTCGGCATCCAACCTGCGAGTTCGCTGTGAGACGCACTTTGTGACGCTTTGCAAGTCTTCCGCATAGTCTTCACCCGATATATATATATACATATACATGCGTGCTGATTGAACCGTACTACAGAGAACTGCTTTGCAATGGAAGTTGCTGTGGGAACCTTCGCAGTACCCTGCACGGTGTGTGTGCTGCCTTGCTGTTGCTGCGCCTTTCGCTGTGTTCTTGTGGCACTTTCCCGCGCCCACTTCGCGTTTTATTTAGACCAAATCTACCTTTTGATCGGGGATTTGACTGTAAAATTCAGAGTTTGAGTGGTACTGCACGTTCGACCAATGTCCTACCTGGCTTCGGAAGTGGCGGGGCGGCACACCGAGCACAAAAGGCGCCCGTCACGCGGGTCGCTCTTGGAGGTCGTAGCTCGTCTCAGCTCTTTCCGGCATTTGGAGGAAAGCTATTAAGGTTCGTTTTCTGACACCAGAAATAAGGTATTATTATGAACTCTTGCCTACTTTACCTGTTTTAGAATAAGATAATTGCTATATGTCTAGGGTTTGCACAAAATGAAGACGAACGACAACGCCACAGCCGGCTGACTGGTTGCCTTTGGTGGCACAGGAACCACGGGACGAATTGGGTTCAAAAGACCAATAGATTGCAAATACTTTGTGCCACCGTCGAGGTAGCTCGACTGGCCTCAGCCTCATAGTTTCCCCCTTTAAATTGTGCACTGTTTCTGGGGTCACTGATAGCTAGTCACTGATAGCTAGTGCCGTTCCCTCAGAAACGGAGCGCCAAGAAAGACGCCACCGGCGGTGCGGGAAGCGTCAGCTCAGGAGTACGTCTGGAAGGTATCAAAAAGGTACGAATAGTATTCTCTACAGGCGTTACCACCTTGTTGCCGCGCACGAGCAGGCCTGTTGGGCTCCATCGCCCTCATTCCGATCCTTCCTCTTTAGCGATATATGGCACCTGAAAACTATGCCCTCGAATTTACTTGGAATTCCCTCTTGTTACGCAGATATTTAAGAGCAACGTCGTGCTCGAAAATGTCAACTGGGAGGTGCGCTTCTATACTTGCCCGGAGCTGTCGCCCGGAAGCGCTGGCGGCGGAGGCGTCGAGAGTCGAGCGACCTACGTGCCTGATGCAATTTATGCGCGCGTCATATCACCAGCTCATCAAGAGTGCATGTGTTTACATTGCGAAATGCAAACGGCTCGGTATGCAGGTGAAGAATAGCCAGCGCGTTGGGCTCGTGGGCGACAACGGCGCAGGCAAGACCACCCAGCTGCAGATCATAACAGGTGCGAGGAAGGGTTCTCCGCTGCCGCACCTTCGGACCTCAGTTCAGCCAATGGCTTACTAAAGGCGGCTCGAAGGTAGTTTCAACGATTGTTTGGTGTCCGTCTCTGTAGCCAGCAGACTGGTGCAACAAACCGCTGCCTCTCCTCTGCTCCGTGCGCACCTTTCTGTGATGTGCTTAGATGCCACGTGGAGGATGTCCCCTGACGCCTTACACACGCGTGGATAGGACAGAAAGGGAGGAGGCTGACCCCCCTTTCGTTTGCCGCTTTCGACTTCACTCGCTATTGCAGAAGGGGGGGCGTTTGGGTCGATGCTCCCCTGTGATTTCGAGCAGCGGGCACGCGGCCTGCCGCGCTCTCAAGCTCGCCGGCTATGGTATAGCTCAGATTGTCCCAGATGGTGGGTCGATTCCATCGGGGGCCAAAGGATGGGAGGGGAGTGCGAACAGGGGAGATCGAGGCAGACGACGGGGTTGTCTTGTTGCCGAAGAACTGTAAAGTTGCATATCTCACACAGGTCCGTCACATTAGAGTTGCAATACGCGTGTGTGACCTCACACTCAGAAAGTGCGGCCCGTGACCTCGCAGTCAGCACGCAAGCTCCCCGTGTGTGATAAACTGAGGTGGTAGCCCCGTGTGCTAAGTGTGCCGGTCGAAAGAGGCGCCCTGGTCAGATTCCCTCGGTTTTCAGCCGGTCGAAAGAGGCGCCCTGGTCAGATTCCCTCGGTTTTCAGCCGGTCCCGGGGAATAGGAGGCAATCTTGGCTCATCTCTATCGTCGATCATTGTGGAGGCAACCCGCATGCGACTTCCCTGAAACAGGGACGCATCCTGCTTGTGAAAGACCCGAGAGGGAAGTTCTAAGAGCTGCGAGGGGCGAGACTGGGAGGAAGCAGGAATTCGAGGTGGTCATGTCTCGAACTGTGAGGGAGGAGTTCTACAGTGTATACACCGAGCAGGTGCTATGCGCCCTTTCCCCTTTTTGCCTTCGTCGAAAGCATTTTCATTGAAGGGTGTCAGGTCTATCTTCCTACGTTGCTTTCACTCCGAGCACCGTCACTCTAAGGTGTCGGGTGCTTATCCCGCCATCAACAGAATACAAAAGAGGTGTGGAGCTGAAGGATAAAGGATGCCTTGGTGGGGGGCGGCGCACTCAGATTGCGGTCCAGTCTAATCTGGACCGGGTGGAGAAGGAGCTGGGGGAGGTGGGTGAGGACATGGACCGTATTCAAGTTCTTCTCGAGGAGTTGGCTAGCTTGCAAGCTCAGGTGCGAGAGCCTGGCAGCCGTTCGCTGTAGGTTCACCCAGGTTGGGCAGCCCCGCTCCAAACAGCGCGCCAAACAGGAACCCCCCCAGCGCGCCAAACAGGAAGCCCCCCCAGCGCGCCAAACAGGAAGCCGCCCAGCGCGCCAAACAGGAAGCCCCCAGCGCGCCAAACAGCCCCCAGCGCGCCAAACAGGAAGCCCCCCAGCGCGCCAAACAGGAAGCCGCCCCAGCGCGCCAAACAGGAAGCCCCCAGCGCGCCAAACAGGAAGCCCCCCAGCGCTCAAACAGGAAGCCCCCCAGCGCGCCAAACAGGAAGCCCCAGCGCGCCAAACAGGAAGCCCCCCCAGCGCGCCAAAGATATTTGGCATTTTGACATCTGATGAAGCCTGCTTGCCACCACCGGTTCAACAGCAAGCGGTAACATTGCCTGGATCGTGGCAGAGGCTTGCATTGCGCCACGCACACTCTCATCTTCCACACCCGACACTGAGGAGCCCACTGTGCTATGTGTGCTAGGCGGAGGCTGTGGATCTCTATGACATCGACCGCAGGATTGATATCATGATGAACAATATGGGGTTCACACCGGATATGGGAGAGCGCCTTGTGGAGTCCTTCAGTGGGGGATGGCAAATGCGCATGTCTCTCGGCAAGATCCTTCTGCAGGTCTCCCCGCTTGCCGCCTCTCCCCTCCCATCTCTCTCGGCACCGCCTCGCCTTCCCTGCAGATATCTCAGCGCTGCCCTCCATTCCCTACCTGTTCTCGGTGTTACCCTGCTCAGTCCCCCCCCGCTGCACCTCTCAGTAAGTATTCACTTGTTGGCACTAGCAGTAACGACTGGACTATTCTTCTTACTCCTAGCCTCAGCCTCTCTCTGATTGGAGTTCACGTGGTTTGGGGTGGAGATCCTTAGAGTCCGGATCTGCTGTTACTGGATGAGCCCACGAATCACTTGGACCTGGACACGGTGGAATGGCTTGAGAATTACCTAAAGGAGCAGGACATCCCCATGGTGGTGGTGTCCCACGACCGAGCCTTCCTGGACCAGGCGCGCTCCACTGTCCCGCACTCCCTGCAGCGATGCGACTTTTTCTACTCAGCACGGATCGACGTGTTTGCTCCGTCTTGCTGTGAAACAAGTTTACAGGCGCAGTGACATTTGGGAACGGAGGGGTTGGGGTGCATCATGAGCGCGGATCAGGTCACAGACCGCCTGACAGGGCAGTGGTGGGGAGGGGCGGCACCGGGCACAGGTGTGCAACAGAATCGTGGAGACGGAGCGTGGGGTGGCCAACACGTGGAACGGCAACTACACAGCCTTCGTCAACCAGAAGAAGAGTGTCACCACCGCCCAGTTCATAGCATGGTGGCGTGGCCCTGCTTCTGCGTGCCCGCTTCCCGCTGCTGCGCTCGTAGGGGTGGAGCGGAGCGTGCTCCAGCTCGTGCCCGCTGCCACACAGTTTTGGTGCTGCAGAGGGAGAGCAGCTGAGATGAGCAAAGCCGTTTTCATGTTTCTCGATATCCGCCCTCTTCCCCCAACTACTTGTTTTTCTCCGTGGCTGTCCCGCAGGGTAGGACGGAGGGGGCATTGCGGGCGGGGAGATGAGAAGTACGGCGGAGTGCGGGAGCAGGGAGCGGCAACAAAAGGAGCTAGCGCGGCAGACCGAGATGATCAACCGGCTTGCTGGAGGCGGGCAGAGTGGGCGGGCGGCGGCGGCTAAGAAAGCGCTGGAGAAGCTGAAGGAGAGTGAAGACATTGTGAGTCCTCCGAAGCCACGTGGCGTGCGCTGCGCTCCTGTCCCATGGAATCTCTCCCGCCTATCTCCATAGGACCCTCGGGCGCGGCGGGCCGTCTGTCGCGTCGGTCTGCTTTCGCGATGCAAGGGATTATATACCTCGCTACACCGGTGCCCTCGTGATGCTCTGTCAGGTTTCGTGTTGGAATCTCCGAGGTGCAAGCTCGACTTGGCGGCTGGTTCACGCGTAGGACGTGGGCTTTTGGGGCTGGCGGACGCAGATAGAGAAGCCGTTTGTCGCCAAGAGCCGGTCGTTCCGGTTCCCCTTCCAGGAGCGCAGCGGGCAGATCGTCTGCCGGGTCAATAATCTGGTACTTCTCCCCTGCGCCAGCTCCCTGCAACTTATTTTGCCGGGTCAACATTTGTGCGTTTCCCTGTGCAATCCCCCTCCTGCAGATTGCCTGCCGGGTCGACAATCTGGTGCCCCTCCATGCTGGCCTCCATGCAGATCATTTGCCCGGGCAGACACCCTCCAGTATCCCTGCTATACCCCACACCCGCTGCACGTGTGCCGAAGGGTATCCAAGGCGACGACGGGTTGGCGATGCCAAAATGGGAAGTGGACAGTCAGGACGGTTGGTGCTGAGGGGTTTCGCAAGCTTTTACAGCGGGAGCATCCCCCGGGCAGCACACAGAGTGACAGGTGTACTTCCAGGCAGTGAGCTGACCAGGCAATGCGATGATGTGTCAATACTCGGAGTCGAATATGAGGCTCTGCCACTGGACGAACCTCACAGCCTCACACAGGCACGCGGTGGCGGGTCGTTGCGCAGACTCACGGGTATGATGACAAGCAGCTGTTCAAAGATGCCTGTCTCGAGGTGGAGCGAGGTGGGACTTCGCCCCTAGCCCTCGCCCATCACCCCTGCATGCGTTCCGTTGGCTGAATGGGCTCCTCGCCCGCTCGCATCCATGACATTTTCTTGCATGACACCTCCATGCAGGACAGTTTCTTGCATGACACCTCCATGCAGGACAGTTT
>LGRX02029027.1:0-25441 GCA_001247695.2 Cymbomonas tetramitiformis | reverse complement strand
GGAGCCCCCGCCCGCAAAGTCTCCCAAGAAGGGGACTCCTTCAAAGGCTTCTCCCAAGAAGGGGACTCCTTCAAAGGCGGGGAACACCACCGCACCCGCGGATGAGGAAGCCGCCGACCAGGCAGACCTCGCCACGCGGTACCCGGTCGGCAAGGAGGTCTACCTTTACGCGAGACCTACGGAATCCGATGAGGCGCTAATCACCTCCCAGATCCTTGAGCCCAAGGATTACTTCACCCCAAACCCCCCCCTCACCTTGAAGAAGACGGTCCCCCTCCTGGCCGGGACGATCTCAGCGTGCGAGCTCAACGCTGAGACCGTCCACGGCCAGGGAAAGGCCGAAGTGAAACTCCCTGCGGAGTATCTATCTATCAAGGTGAGTAAAATATGCGGTCTTTAACGTTAGTGTTCCGTTAGTGTCCCGTTAGTATGTCCGCTGTACACTAAGAGTCCAGTTAGTGTGTCACTACACACTGTGATAGGTTTCCAGCCTTTGTTTTCCAGGTTTCCTTTTTAGATTGCCCATGCTAACGTGTATATTTCGTTTTCGACAGGTGAAAAAATTCAACACCAAGAAAACTGGTCAGGATGAGTGGTACACCAAATCGTGGAAATGCCTCAAGCACATCCTCTCCTCCACCGATAAGCATGTGAGCGAGGATGAGAGGACAAAGAACTTCGGCAAGGATACCGAAAAATATTTCGAGGAATTTTTGAGGGGGAAAAAGCAGCCCAAGGACCTGAACCTCGTCCTGCACGGCAAGTATGTGCGGTTTGGAATGCTGGAACATGCATTCCATGGTCCACCAAAAGGGGATGATGACACCGAATAATTAGGACCACCGCTTACGTAGTAGTTAGTGAGGACTAGTAGGAGGACTAGTAGCAGGTTAGTAACATATTTGTTTTTGTATAATAACAACTAGCCTGTCTCGTACGTCTTCATTGCTTCTTTTTGTCATTGTTTTTGCTGATTTAGTGCACTGCGTGAAACTCGTTTCTTTGTGGTTAGTGTGCTGTTAGTAATATATTAACGATATCTTAACGACAGACTATCTGTATACTAACCATCCGTTAATACCCAAAGTTAGTGTGTCGTTAGTGTAGTGTTAGTGGTATATTAACGATATCCTAACGACACACTATCTGTATACTAACCATCCGTTAATGCTCAAAGTTAGTGTGTCGTTAGTGTGCTGTTAGTGTAGTGTTAGTGGTATATTAACGATATCCTAACGACACACTATCTGAATACTAACCATCCGTTAATGCTCAAAGTTAGTGTGTCGTTAGTGTGCTGTTAGTGTAGTGTTAGTGGTATATTAACGATATCCTAACGACACACTATCTGTATACTAACCATCTGTTAATGCTCAAAGTTAGTGTGTCGTTAGTGTGCTGTTAGTGTAGTGTTAGTGGTATATTAACGATATCCTAACGACACACTATCTGTATACTAACCATCCGTTAATGCTCAAAGTTAGTGTGTCGTTAGTGTGTGGGTTAGTGTGCCGTTAGTGTGCCTGTTAGTGTGGTGGTTAATGTCCTAACCACGCGTTAACCGACTTATTTAGTGTGTCGTTAAGGTGCCGTTAAGGTATGTTGCACAGAATGTATGCCCTAACGGCACCTTAACGACGCAGTTAAGGTGCTATTAGTGTATGTACAGGCACACTAACGCGCCGTACTCTTATACAGTTAGTGTGTCGTTAGTATATTGTTAGTGCACGTACTAACGTTTTCTAAAATGGTAGGGAAGGCAGGGATCACTTCAATACGTGAGGGCTCACTTCAATACGTGAGGGCTCAAGACCTTGAGCCCTGCCTTTAGCCCCCTCCTTTCAGTATGCTGCGGAAGTGTTGAAGTGAGCCCTAAAAAAGTTGAAAAAACATGTTCTTCAATTCTGGTGAGACTTGTTATATGGACTCAGGAGCTATATTTTGCGACATAGCTTGTGTGCGTTTTTTGTGGGGGGGTCCGAAAACCTACTTTTGGGTTATTGCTTTACTTGAAAGTTCCTTCAGCATATCGTCAATATGTCCGCAGTATATGTCCAATATATTACAGCATAGTTGCAGTACATTTTCGAAGGGTGATGGGCGTGGTAAAGGGGACTTCAATGCAATATGGTCCGAGGAGATCAAATTGTTCATGGTGAAAAGCGACCTCGCCATGAACGATCCCCTCAATCATCATCACCAAGTGATGCGGAGCGACATCGAACCGGCTTGCCTTCGGCTAGAGCCGCCGCCCTCGTCCAAGGGAAGGCGCCCCCCCCGTACAACAATCTTCGTTAGCCAAGCGCGCGATGAGAAATCCCGCGCAAGGCGGGTGCTTAGCCGATCGAGAGCCGATCAAACCTTCCAATGCTCAGGAGGGTACATCCCTCAAACCCCTCCCAATATCAAGCTCATATTCCCGGAAGGTTGGAGTACCGCGGAAGGCTTCCGCGACCCGGAGTATGAAACGATTACGAAGAAGGAACGCCTTTTGGCGTGGATTGCGCCTCCACATCTTCCAATATCTACGAGGGAACTGGAGTTGTCCGCGAGGTAGCACCTGTTCTCTTTCTTCTCGACGTTGAGGTTGTGTCTTTCTTGCTTCACAGGACTCTTTGCTACATTGCCTATTACCCGCAGCTTAAGGTGGCTTAAGCCACCTTAACTTGAAGGGCTCATTGGGGCTTCCTCGGCGGTGCTTTCAAAATTTGGAGATATGTGTCGTCAAGATCTTGAGCTGCTCTTTCTGCAGTGTCTTATCAAAAGTTTGATCTGAGTTCATCTTGACCCTCAAAATCTCGGTTGAAGTAGGGTGGGTATTTCCCAATTTTCCTTAAGATGGCTTAAGCCACCTTAAGCCAATTAGCTCACGGGGGCTTCCTCGAAGGCGCTTTTCAAAATTTGGAGACCTATGATGTCAAGATCTCGAGCTGCTCTTTCTGCAGTGTGTTGCCAAAAGTTTGATCCGAGGTCATCTTCACCCTCAAAATCTCGGTTGAAGTAGCATGGGTATGCAAAAACCGGAAAATCGCTCAAAATTCACTAAATGTTGCACCCTCTTGGATACTTCCCAAAATTGCTCACCGGGAACTTGGGCTCGCCGAATAGTGCATATAGTGTCTAAAAGAAGACATTGTCGCCGTCATTTTGAGCTAAAGAAATCTAGTTTCCGGTACCGATAGCTCCCGCAATAATTGAAAACGTTAAGGTGGCTTAAGCCACCCTAAATCGCTGTTAGGGTGGCTTAAGCCACCCTAAATCGCTGTTAGGGTGGCTTAAGCCACCCGAAGGGTAATAGCCAACATGTATGCAACATGGTTACCATATGTTGCATACATATTGAGAGCATATTGTAGGGATCCTGGAACACATTGCAGGAAAGTCGATCCGCACTATGTGGAAGTGGACACGGTATGGCATCATAAGTGGCTGCCAACGCGACTGCTCCCACACGATTTCTCCAGATTGGCGCACGATTTATCTCCAGACAATACCGCGTGGCCGGCTTGGTTACGACCTTCCGACATCGTGGAGCTAGAACCGGCAACGGTAACCTTTAAGGGGAAATCGTTTCGACTTGTTCCACCGGTGCCTAATTGCTTGCAACGGATTGTCGAAAGGATTCGTGGCATGCAAGAGGCAAGGTAAGGGACTCTCGTGGGGCATGATTTCCCTCCCACCATTCCTCACGTGGCTCGCTGCAATAGTGCTGCAGCACGCGATCGTGATGGTTGCAGCATGTTGATGGGATGTTGAACACATGTTGGGACGATATTGTGCAGAGATGCGGGCGAGGCGCCCCCCGAGGCGCACGAGGCCCAAAGCAAGGAGACCCTCCCGCCGCCCAATGCTGAGGCACCCACGAGCCCTCCACTAGCCGGCGGGAGTACAAGGTAAGGGCCTCTCGTGGGGCATGATTTCCCTCCCACCATTCCTCACGTGGCTCGCTGCACTAGTGCTGCAGCACGCTATCGTGATGGTTGCAGCATGTTGATGGGATGTTGAAAACATGTTGGGACGATAAATTGTGCAGAGATGCGGGCGAGGCGCCCCCCGAGGCGCACGAGGCCCAAAGCAAGGAGACCCCCCCGCCGCCAAATGCTGAGGCACCCACGAGCCCTCCACTAGCCGGCGGGAGTACAAGGTAAGAGACTCTCGTGGGGCATGATTTCCCTCCCACCATTCCTCACGTGGCTCGCTGCAATAGTGCTGCAGCACGCTATCGTGATGGTTGCAGCATGTTGATGGGATGTTGAAAACATATTGGGACGATATTGTGCAGAGATGCGGTCGAGGCGCCCCCCGAGGCGCACGAGGCCCAAAGCAAGGAGACCCCCCCGCCGCCCAATGCTGAGGCAGCCACCAGCCCTCCACTAGCCGGCGGGAGTGCAAGGTAAGGGACTCTCGTGGGGCATGATTTCCCTCCCACCATTCCTCACGTGGCTCGCTGCAATAGTGCTGCAGTACGCGATCGTGATGGTTGCAGCATGTTGATGGGATGTTGAAAACATGTTGGGACGATATTGTGCAGAGATGCGGGCGAGGCGCCCCCCGAGGCGCACGAGGCGGAATGGGTTGAGAATTCGAATGCATATACTCAGCAGGTGGCGAAGACCATGAGCCACCGTGACTGGGAAGAGAAGCTGCAGATAATGTGCTCACAAGGGCAGAAAGGTGCAGAAGGAATTGGGGCCCAGCGGCAGAAGGCTGGAACCAAGAAGAAGAAGAAGAAGAAGGAGTGGCGGCTCTACGCCATCGAGCAGTATCGCCAGAGGCACGAGAGCCACTTCGTGAAGGAGGGCGCAACTCCAGCAGCGCGCGCTGACGTGCCTGCTTGGAGTCCGCCTGGCAAAGATGCGGAGATGAGACTCCCCAGGTTGGCGTGTACCACCAGATTCGCGGACTTGATGGCCAGTGTTGCTGAACAGCAGGCTGATCGTGACAAGCATCGAGATGTGCATGCCGATGCGTGGTGCCTCAGATGGTTGAAGTCCAATGGCAGCGTGAGATTGCCAGAGGATGAAGTTCGTCGTGTAAAGAGACGCGCAGCACGACATCGATGGGATGAGGCGACAGACGAGATCTACATGATCACGCTGTCGGGCAAGGAGGTGAGAATACCCAAGCCTGCTGACCGTCTTGCATTGGTCAATGAATACCACTCCAGAACTGGCCATTGGGGAATAAGACGTACGCAGCATCTTCTGTGGCAGCGCCATTGGTGGGCCGACCTGAAGAAGGACGTGGAGGCTGTGGTTACTCAGTGTGAGACTTGCCAGCGCGTGAAGACCCACTACGCAAGAGATGAGGCGTGTTTGTCCCCCCTCGAGATCGTGTCGTTCATGTATCGTTGGTCGCTGGACTTGGCATGGCCTTCGAGAAGGGAGACCAAGGCTGGCAACAACAGGGTGCTCATCATGACCGAGCATTACACCAGATTCATAGTCTGTGTGCCTATTCTTAACAAGGAGGCAAGGACCATCGCGGCGGCATTTCGCAGTCATGTCCTAGCCGTGTTCGGTGCGCCAGCAGAGTGCTTGGTGGATGGGGGCAAGGAGTTCGAGGGTGAGTTCGAGCAGCTATGCAGAGACTGTCTGATAGACAGACGAGTCACCTCGCCAGACTCTCCAGAAGGCAACGGGCTTACCGAGCGAGTGGTGCGTACAATGAAGTTTTGCTTCAAGAAGATCGCCTTGGAGAAGGGCATCGATTATGAGTGGGATGAACAGCTCTGGCCGCTCGTGCTGAGCTACAATGCAGCACGCCAAGAGTCCACAGGAGTGGCGCCGTTCACCTTGCTGTTTGCCCAAGAAGCAGTGGTGCCGCCAGATTTGAAGCAGGCGCCCAGCATGGATTTCAGTCCAGAGGTCAAAGATGACAAGGACGCCCGAGTCAAGAACCTCCTCCTGAGAGCACAGGTAGTGAGGCGACTGATGGTGCACGCTGGCTGCAGCCTGGAGGTTGCACAGCATCGTGATACTTTACATTATGAAGGAAGAAGGGGTGGGGGCCATGAGCCTAAGCCACACCAGTTTAAAGTGGGGGACTTCGTCTACATCAGACAGAAACCTCGCAGCGGCATGGAAGTCGCGACCAAGTCCGCCATGGAGACAGCCGGTATGGACCTCACCTACTGGCCTCTTGCAGACAGTCATGCCTGCCTGCTATGGGATATCCTGCCTCATGGGCGGGACGCCGTGGTGCCATTATATCACCTTATGGGCTATCACTTTACCTACTCCCGTATCGAGATATTCGGCACCCTGTGCACTGTGGCCATGGATGCTCAGCAGCAGATGCGGGCCCGCCATCCGGGGGTCTCCAAGAAGCGGACCCCCCGGGCCTGGCAGGGGCGGTTTGTGGGCATCAGCCTCAGGTCCTCGGCCTACAAGGTACTGGACCTGGAGAGGAACAAGGTTGTTTCCGAGGGCCGGCCAGACTTCATCAGAAACTACTCAGAGTTCGGGCAGGTGATGTCATCGTTCCCTGCCCCCGCTCCCGACGAGCAGCACTCCGCACCCGTGCCCAGTGACAGGCCGGAGCCGTGGAAGGACTACACCACTGACATGGTGGTGACAGTCCATTCCGTGGCTGCCTATTATGACACCCGGGACGGTGAGACCTATGCCACCGTGCAGTTGCTTGACACTGGTTCAGCAGACACTTTCTGGACCACCGCCCAGCAGTATGTCATGGCTGACCCTGCGGGCACTGCTTGGTTTGACTTGGTCCACTGGCTGGACCGCCGCAGGGTCATTGACTGTGTCAATCAACACTACCCGCTCTGGACTCTGGCTAAGGCTCAAGAGGCCCGCGGTGATCCGCTGTATCCGGCACTCATTGTGTCCACGGACATGAGGCGGTCCAGGTCCTATGGGGTGCTCTTCCGGCCTATGGCCTACGGTGATGTGACTGCCCCACGTGCCTATGCCATGGACCTCCGTGCCAGTCTGGTGGTGTTCCCCGATACCCACAGTGCTTGCCACCTTCCCTTCTCCGACCACCCGGAGCAGGACCAGTGGCTCCTTCCGCACTATGTGGTCCCACCAGAGGACACAGTCGGTACATTGCCAGCCAGCGGCACACTCAGCTTCAGTCATATCTCTGCTGACCTCGCCGAGCGCCTGTACCACACTGCAGCTCCTGATCTGCCACTGCCGGGTGGGTACCGCCAGGCACTGTCTATGCCTGATGGGGCTCAGTGGGAGGAGGCTATTACCGGTGGGGAGGTGCAGCCTCTGATTGACCAGGGTAAGATAGAACCGGTGGAGGTGCTACCCGACGGTGAGATCGCCACCAGCACCATCTTTGTGCTGAATAAGCCCTGGAAGCCACGGGATGGTCTACCGCCCGTCCAAATTCATAAAGCTCGGATGGCCGTGGCTGCCACATGGCACTGGGGCTACACCCAAGCTGAGACCGCATGCACGGTAGCAGACCTGCCCACCTTCCGCCTTCTCTTCATCCTGTCTATTATCTTTGCTGGTATGGGGGTTATGGTCTATCACTTTGACGTCAGTCAGGCCTTTGTCCATGCCCGTCTGGAGGTTCCTATATATGTGCGGTTCCCCTCTGGGTATATGTATAAGGGCAGATATGGCTACGCCAAGCTGCTCTATGCTCTATACGGGCTACGGACGGCTGGTGCTTCCTGGCAGAAGCTGGCCAACAAATTCATGAAGTCCTTCACCTATCAGGGAATGCACTTCACCCAGTCCACACATGACCCGTGCCTATACTATATTGTGACCTCTGTGTTCGTGGCCTTCGTGGCTGTCTACGTGGATGACTTCGGGCTGACATGTGATGATGCCTTCCACCAGGCGTTCTGGGCAGCTTTCCAGGCGGCATTCAAGAGCAAGAATCTTGGCCGTATGACAGCCGTCCTGCAGCTTGCGGTTGACTATGATCGGTGGGGCATAGCACTGTCCCAAACCAGGCAGATCAAGGAGCTCATGTCCAAGTTCAAGCTTCCGGCCAAAACCTTTCACAATCCGATGGATGTGAACCTCGTTATCCAGAGGCCGGAGCACCCTGATCTCACCCTTGTCACCCCGTATCTCTCACTGCTTGGGTCCCTGCTGTGGATTGCACGGTGCACCAGGCCAGATGTGTATTACTCGGTCATATATCTGGCACAGTTCTCCTCATGCCCCTCGGCTCAGGCCTGGGGGGCACTTCAGAGAGTGGCTCAGTATCTGTACTTCACACGGCACTGCCGTATCCGTTATGCTTACCCCAGTGCACCGCTTTCTGTGCTCACAATACAGGTGTATTCGGATGCTGACCATGCTCGTGACAAACTCAACGGGTGTCTCTCCTACTCGGGAGGCATTGTGTTCCTCAACGGCGTGGTCCTTCATTGGGTATGTGCCCGCCAGACTGATGCTGAGATGTCCTCCACTGGATCTGAGTATGTGGCCGCCTCTGTGGTTGGGCAGCGGGCCATGTCTGCTACAGGGTAGAAGTCTTACCGTGGCGGGCCGGCCCGGGGCCGCAGAAGCTCGCTCCGGGCCGAAACCGGGCCGAAGGGGCTTTCGCCCCCGGGCCGCACAAAAATATGAGCCGGCCAAACTTCGGCCAAAAATATACGCTCATGTGAGCACGCCGCGAGCATCAGCGTGTGCGAGCGTCAGGTGCCAGTCGAGTCCGATGTGGCGGCACAATAACAGGAGCAGGAACAGGAGTCGAGTGGGAGCGTGCGACTGAAAGAGCGCGAGCGTGCCGGCTAATTTTGACCAACCGCCACGTAGGATACTCCGCACCGCTTCAGAGCAGGCGGAACATGGAAATGGTATAACGAGCGACAAAACAGGCTTCTAGCAACTAAAGAACTCGAATTTTGGGACAAAGGCGCCAGATGACGTCTTTGGGTTTTTATATATTTAAAATGTGACAAATATGGAACCTTCATATGGCGAGGGATGTTCAACCGTCATGCGTACATGTCGGGGGATTAACTTTTAATCCCCACGGTGTCACATCGATATCACCGATGTCATCCCCGATGTCATAAGCTGTCATTTTTCTGAAATCTGAAATCTGAAAGCTGTGGCTTTGCTTAGCGTCGACCTTCTGTACTGTAGATTTCTGTCCCATTGTCCCATTTTACTCCTGCGACATTCGATGTTCTGAAAACTCGACGTTTCCAGCAGGGCTGGTCTCTTCCGAGCCCGCGAGCCAGAATAGGTCTTCACGGTGAGCCTGGACCATATGTTTTTTTTGAATTTTCGAACATTAACCTCGTTTTTGATACCCAGGTTCGCTTTTTGTTTGAGTGTGCCTTCTTGTGTTTGCGTAGGGTGTATTCGTGTAAACGCTCCGCTCCGTGCGGTCATGTGAAACTCCGGCATTGTTCTATTAGCCATGGGAGTCGCATCCGTGCGCGATAGGCGCTTCAAGATCAATGAGGCCTACAAGAAATCAGTCAGAAGAACTACTATCAAAGCAGCATCTCGAGGTTTGCTAGGTTGTGTGAAATGCAAGGCGGATAGAGAAGGTCGCCACTGTAACAAAGCCCACAACAGATCTTGGGTTCATTGCAAGCGCCATGGTTCGCAAGCATGGCTCTCCAGTATCAATTCAGAAGCGCTAGCAACCTCCAAAGAGAGTGGGAGCAATGGCAACCCTCCTTCCACCACTCCTCCTGTTCTTCTTCCCCCAGATGCCGGCAAATGGAAACGGCCGACTCGCTCTGAATTAGACACTTTCTTATCTACGCGGTACACAACAGCTATTCAGCGAGGTCTTCCAGATTTGAGCGCTCAACCTCGCCTGAAATTAACCTCTTGGTCTGTGGCTGATGTTCAACGCCTATTTCAGAATGCAGTGGTCACATCACACCCCCGATTCCTCACTCTGCCTCCCAACCTTGCAGCAGACCCCACCATCTCGCCCCCACGATTCCACCAAGCTTTCACCCACTCGTATGATGAGCTTCATATTGGAGTAGTGGAGGTGGTTGCTGCGCTCATTGAGTCAGTTGAGCTAACCGAATTCTTAATCCTTCCTCAGGGAGATCAAGCCACCTCCTCAGCGATACACGAGACTTTTGGTGTTCACAACCCACCTCTGAATCAAGCTACACCTACTGCTGGATTTGGCACAGTGACACCCAAAATATGTCACCTGCCTCATCCTAGAGTAGTCTGGGTGACCGTCACTCGTAGGCCGAAACCTAATCCCTGAACTTAAAGTCAGGTATATGTTTATCTCTTTTATCTTATCAATCCGACCGTTCTGATATCGAAACCCTATATTGGGGTATAATGGCAGATATATAGTGCTGAGGTAATATATATCTAACTGGAGAGATAACCCCTGAGTTAAGGGTTACGGAATCAGAACGATAAAAGTGGTCATTGATAAAAGAGAGGCATACATAAATACCTAACGGGTGTTTCCCGTCTACTGGTGACGGTCACCCAGCCTACTATAGGAAGTGACAGGTGACAGTCTTTACTGTCGATGTGTCACATCCAGCACACCACCTAGGGTGGTGACCGGAGCTAGTAGTGAAACGAAGCAAACAAACTCCCTACTCAACTTCAGGAGGAAACTGTAGCTCAACTGGGGGCCTGTACTCTTGGTCAGGGCGGTCCCAGGTCACAGCAAGATTGTCAGTTACTGCTGTTACTTTGCTAAAAAAACTAAACACAGCTCAAATCCAGAGAGCTCTTCTGCACATCTAGGAAGCTATACTATAGCTAATCTCTAGGCAGGCACGGTGTGATCTGTCTCAGCCACTGGAGGTCTTCGGAGCTGGCGGTCCGGCTCGTAGCAGCGTGAGGGTGAAGTAGTTGCCGGCCCCCGGGGCCGGTGGTGAATCATTCGTAGAAGAAATTGTTGAATTCTCGATCACAGGAGGCTGCACTGCACCGGGGTGCTGCCAAGTGCTGCCCGACGGCGGGGCCTCGTCATCCGAAGACGACGCCGGCGACAGTGGAGGACCGTCCTCAAACAGCTCGGCAGGCGGCGGCGGCCCGGGATGCCACGGCATTGGAGCCATATAGAGGCCCTGCCGTCTCTGCTCCCGCCGTTGGCGACGAGGCGGAATAGCACACGGCATGTCATGAATCACGTCAGCTGGCGAAGCCTCCGTAGCCGGGACTGCCGAGTCAGTCCACGTAGCACCACCGACCGGTGGACCCGTGCATGGGCGCGCACCGGCACCACCGACACCGGCAATGGCGTGCGGTGCGGCGGTGGCACAAATTATAAAGAGTGCGCACACCAAGGAGGAAGTGAGGAGAGACCTCGCGAACCTCGGAATGCCGTTCCCGCAGCCGTCCCGTGGCCGCGGCGGTGTCACCGAGGCATCTTCGTCGTCATCGTCGCTCGTGGCGTAAGTCGCGGGCTTGTAGTCGATCACGCGTTCCGGCTCCTCAACCGCGGAGAGCAAATTCATGCTCGGGGCCGGCTCATCGGGCACCAACGCAATCCCTGTGCTCTCAATGAAGTCGGCAAACGTGCGGGTGACAGGAGGGCAGAAGGGGTTCGGCGGACCGGTCCATTCCTCCTCGGACTCAATCGACGCGGGCGGTGAGTGTGCGGGCGGCTCCGACACCACCGGCAAGTCGGCAGTGAAGGTGTTGACGTTGTGTGCTAGGAGGCAAGCACAAGAGCAAGAAAAACGGCTAAGTATAAAACGCAGAAGTACTCAGTACGGAGTACAGTAGGACCGATCAGAATGATGTTGATGTGAGGTGCCTAGACTGTTGTACGGAGTACTCAGTACAGTTGAGTTATGGAAAGAGTTCCTGAATGTATAAGAACTCTAAGAGTAACCCGTTTCGGGGAGATGAACTGAACTGAAAAGTAAAACATAAAAGTAAAGAGCCGTAACTGCTGTATATTGTGTATTGAAAGCATGCACTGATAGCAAAAGCATAACTATTAAGATTTACGAAACCGAAGTCTTGTAGTTGACCAATCGTAAGCATACCTCGTGCGGTCGTTTAATAAGTGTAGAATAGTATAAGTCCGAAACCGTAAAGAAGAGAAGAAGTCAAGTGTGGACTCCTACAAAATGGTAATTAGTTCGTGTTTTCACGTTGCTTCCTTGTCTTTCTTGCGCAAATTCTGATCAACCCGCCCCGCCTTGTGCGATTAGTTAGCGAGTACTTGCACTACGAAATCGAGAATGCCTGTGCTCTCGTTCTTGTTGCGCGGTGGTGTGTGGGATTGATGGTTCCAGGTTGCTTGGAGCCGCGTCGGTGTGGAGGAATCTAGCTCGACGACAATCTTTTAAGGTGCGAGCGTTGCCTTGGTCCTAGCACGCATACACGCATAGCACGCATATCCGTGCTTTTGGACTCGCAGGTGCGGGAAGACCAAATCGCCTCCGTTTTTCGGCAATTCCGACCCTTCGCGGCGGAAGCGCTGCGCAAATTTTTCAATTTTGCGTAAGCCTTTGCTGAAATTCGGGGTTGGTTCGGGGTTTCCCCTACCTTTAATTTAGCCTTCTAGTCCCCCCTATTCGGGAATCTCCGCGCTTCGGCCGGTGTGCTTACTTGTGCTCGCGCGCGAGTGGCGTATTCCTGGGATCGGGTGCTAGTTGCCACGTGTGTCGTGTACACTTTCGGTTTTAGCTAAATTGGATCTCACGCATAGCACGCATACTATGCCCATGTATTCAGATGAAGAGGAATGCCTCGGTCGGTCGGGCCGGCGTGGGGGGGGTCGGGCCGGCGCCGCCCCCGGCTCAGCCGTGGGGTCCGGTCGGTCGGGGTCTCGCGCTGCAGGCCTGTCGGTTGGCCCAGGCTCTGGGGAGTTCTGGGGCGCAGCTGGCGGGTCAGACAGCCGGGATTGGCGCTCCCGTGAGAGGGGGGGGGAGTGCGGCGCGCGCTTGCGCGCCAATACGGCGGTGAAGCCCTCGAGGTTACACCGGCGCGCACGCCCCTGAGAGCCCCTCCAGGGTTGTCTGGTGGGCCCCGTAGGGCCTCGCCACCAAAAGCCCCTTCACCAGCGAGGGGCAGTGGAGCTGAGCCAGTGTCCGAGCTCGCATTGAGCTCGGCGCTACGGCAGCCGGCGCGCCGGAAGCGTGCGTCGCCCGAGGTTCCGGCACCGCCGGCGGCAGGCGCCGGCTCCGGGTCGGACTCGGACCGCTCTGCTAAGGGGTTGAACCCCTCGGCAGCTCCCTTCTCCCCACTCCCAGCGTCCAGCAGGAGTGCGAGTAGTAGGGTCGTCCGTCAGGAACCGACGTCGGGACCGGCAGCATCCTCCCTCTCTTCCCTCGTGGGGAGCGAGCAAGGGAATCTCTTCAGTGCCCCAGGGCGCTTTGAGGTTTACCGAGCCAGTGACTGGAGTCCCCCGGCAGAAGGGGAGTCTGATGATGTCCGGCGCCCAGAGCAGCTAGACGTCGTCCGGTCACGGGGGCGCGAGTCTCGCATCCAGCCCAATCCGGCTTGGCGAGGAGAGCGACGTCAGTCCATGCTCGCATTGGCCCTCCGTCAATGGAGCACCTGGGCGCTGAATTCAGCGCAACGACGTGCGAGAGTCTCCCTGCCATCTCGTCAGCGCGCAACAGCGCGGCTTGCGTGGGTCGCATGGAGGGCCAGGACGGACCAGTCAGCGCATCAGCGCGAGCTCCCGCGCCTGGCATTCCAAGCGTGGAATGACGTCACCCAACAGGTCGCCCAACTTCAAGGCCTGTTTGACAAAGGCAGTCGGCGCCGGGTCGAGTCCTCTTTCGCAGCATGGCGCCAGCATGTCGTCCAGACACAGGGTCTGTGGCGCAGAGGCAGACGTCAAGCTGGAGCTGTCTTCATGGCATGGCACCAGCAGACGATGCTCGCCAAGGAGAGGAGCACCTGGTGGGTTGGAGCCCGGAGACACCGGATGACCCAGATGGGTAGGAGGTGTCTTCGCGAGTGGCGCCGGCTCCCCAGGACGACCCCAGTCAGCTCGGACTCGTCCCAGGGAACGAGTGCCCGCCGTCCGGTAAGGAAGGCGGAAACCTCATCCGGTGTCAGCTCTTGCTCGGATTCCGACCAGGAGTCTATGTGGCAGGACATCCGTCGAGGCCTAAAGCGCCTGGGGAAGGACCACCCGCTGTCAGGGCTAATGTGGTTCCAGCTCAAGGACTATGGGCTCTCCGAGGACGGCGCTTATCGCCTGGAGATCCACCAGCAATCAGTCTCCGAATCCAGGGTGTTGATGCAGCAAAAGCGCGAGGACCCTCACAACTCCCTTGAGAGGTGTAGATTCTCTGTCTTTGCCATCAACGCCGGCAGACCAGGGGAGCTGGTACGCCAAGGGGCGGACCTCCTGGAGGTAAGGAGAGCGGTCGTCGCGGCCGTCAGAATGAGCGGCCGCACCCGGAAGTCACACAGGGGTCTTAGGAAGTCAGGTGCAGCACCTCCGAGTTCCGCAGCCCCCGGTGGGAACTGGTCGAACCGGTTTGCTCCCCTCTCGTCCTCATCGGAGGAAGAGCATCCCGCGGAACGTCCGAGGCCCAGGTCTCAGGCGCCTAAGCCGAGCGGCCCCAGTCGCCCGGTGCCTCGCACCCGGAAGCCCAGTCGAGCACCATCGGTCCCGCACCCCGGTCCGACTTCCTCAGGGAACACGTCGTCGTCCCCGGAGTCCACTTCGAGCAGGAACAGTCAGGACCTGCAAGAGCTGAAGGAAGCCTGGCAGAAGGAGTCGCAAGCTCGGGAGGCAGCTGCCGAGGCTCGCCTGGAACAGCTGTCTCGGCAACTCCAAGAGAGTCAAAGAGCTGCCGAGGAGCGCAGGATCTCCGATCAGCGCGCTGCCGAGGAACGCAGGGTTTCCGAGCGACGCGCTGTCGAAGAGCGCTGGGCTGCAGACCGGCTGGCCGCAGAAGCCCGGGAGACTGCCCGGCAGTTGGCTGTCGACGAGAGCGTCGCTCAGCAGGTAGCCGCCGAGGAGCGGCGAGCGGCAGCCGAGGCCCAGCTGGAGGAAAGGCTGCAGGCGGTCATAGAGTCACAAGTCCAAAGGCTCGCCCTGGTTCAGGCCTCGCCCCCAGGGCCCGTGGAGTCAGACGCTCGGGGGCCCTCAGCGGCAGCGTCGAGTCCGGTTCAGGAGACGCCCATCTCCCGAGAGGGACATGAGCTGGTAGAGCCGGCTTCCGTCGTCACCTGTGACGTCGAGAACCGGGACGTTCAAAGCCCTCCGGAGGAGTCGCGCGCGGACGTGACAGCGTCTCCACCGCACTCATGGGACTTTATTTCCCTTCCTATACAGGTCTGCGACGCCCTCCGGAAGCACGTGGTCGGGTATGCCACCTCGGGGATCGATGCCCAGCGCCTGTTTTACGACGCTGCTCGTAGGTATCGCACCCTTGGTCAGGTCGCCGGGTGCTTACACCCTTCCAACCAGATCAGGCAGTGCCTTAAGACAAAGTTCTCGGACGAGGACAGGGTCCTCGGGGCCCAGGTGATTCACAGTCTCACGACGGCCTTGGCGTCCGTCGCAGAGAGCTGCGCTCGCTGTGGGTGCGGGCACGAGGAGAGCCCGGTGCGTATGTGGGCGTGTCAGGCGAGCGCTAAGAGAAGTGTGGTGGCGTTCATGAAAAAGGTGTACCTGCCGGTGTGTGGGTTTTGCGCCGCGGACGTGTGGCCCGGTGCTTTCGACCACTTTCCGGCTGTGATGCCACCTCCGATTCCTAAGGCGGCAGACACACCGGGAGACGGGGGGGGGATGGTCCCTCAACTGGAGCACTCGGAGCCAAACGAGCTTTCGGAGATGCCCGGTGCCGGCAGTCATGGTGGTCCTGGTGGCTCGGGGGGCGGTGACCCTGGAGGGCCGGGAGGCCCGGGGAGTCCGGACGAGGACCCTGGCGGCGATGGCGAAGACGGGGATGGCGACAGCCAGTTCACCTTCTCGTCTTCCTCTCGTTACAGGGAGCCCCGGAGCCATTACAGTCGTAAGGACGAGCAGCACGCTCTCAAGGAGGCCACCAGAGCCATGGAGAAGGCAGTGGACAAATACCACACAGAGGGGGAGGGGTCGTCCCACGTCTTTGGTCGGCTCCTCCGATTTGTTCGGCAGGTCAGGGAGGTTCGGGAACTGGAGCCGGTGCGCTACGCCATGGAGATGGCGCGTCTGGGACCACTAGAGAGCGGGGGTGAGGAGAAGGTGTTGTCGGACCACTCCCTGCTGTCAGAAGTGGCCAGACACTGCTTCGGCAAACTCAGCTCCGAGTACCGCGAGCTTTCCTCGGTGTTGACGGAGGCTCGGGAAGGTAAGAACCTCACCTTGGACGTCATAGTGGTTCCCTTGGCGCAACTGGTGATGCCCGACAAGGGGGAAATGGCGTCGATCGGTCCGTTCCTGCGTCGCGTGCGTCAAAGTCATGACAGACAGACTCGCACGGTCCGCGAGTTCTGGGACGGGGTGCACCTTGCTCACGACATCGTGAGCATGCTGGCTGCCCACGAGCTCACCTCTCCGGTGCCGGAAGAGGAGTTGCTGGAGATATTCCTTACGGGATTGATACCGGAGATAAGGAGGAAGGTCTTCCTTATAGCCGAGAGGAAAGGCGCTTCGGTTCTGACTCTGAGCCGGACGGCCAGTAAAGGCCGCCACGAACTCCTGACTTGGGCCATAGAGGCTGAGCGGGAGCTGCGGCAGAGCCAGGATAAGACGAGCCGCTCGGTCCAGCTGCTGGCCCACGTAGATGTCACGGAGGAGCTGCTAGCCATGGCGACATCCGCTGGCGCTCCGACACCCACAGGGCAACGACTCGGCTCCCCAGAGTACGAGGGCTGCCGTCTGTGCAAGAGCATGGACCATTATGCCCGCGACTGTCCGCAGGCGAGCCAGCGCCCGAAGGAGTGGGCCAAGTGCCTCCTGGAGGACACCCTGGCGTTAATAGGGGACGAGTCGGTGGAGGAAGCTTTGGCTGCCATCGGTTTGGATTTTGTCCAGGAGGACGCTCCCCAGCCCGGGGCGTCCTCCCTGCAGTAAAGGGCGCGGGCCCCGTCACTGCGGGGTCAGGGGGACAAAAGGGCCCCGCGCCGGCGTCCACAGCGATGCAGGTGCTGCATGATAGGTGGAGAAGGTGTGGGAGACACCTTAGTGGCAGCGCCAGGCGCCACCTCAAGAGCCAGAGTCGAGTCGAGAGGTATGAGCAGGAAGGTTTAGACATGCTAGCCGCCACCCGCACGGAAAGCCCAGAGCCTCCTGAGCGGGAACCGGTCGAGCAGCGCGTCCAAAGAGAGCAGGCAAACTTCTGGAAGTCCGCCAGAACCCCAGCGACCGCCTCAGTTCCGCGTCCCGAGGAGCCGTGGGAGCTGCTCTGTTGGATCACCGGTGCGGACACCCGGGGTAAAAACCGGTCGAGCCACACAGTTGAGCCACGGGCAGTCTACCAACAGCACCTGGAGAACCAGGGGTCGGATGTTGCGAGAGTTCGCGGGCACTGGAAGTTCAGAGCTCGGCGTTTACCCCCCAGAGTTAGGAAAGCCTTTCAGGCCCAGCAGCCAAGTGCTCGCCTGCGTTCCGCCATCAGGGCGCTAGAAAGGTATCTAAAGCTGGAAGAGTCAGAGGTCCGGCTGGTCAAGTCCCTTGCGCTTTGGAGGGCAGGGCAAAGGCGGATGAGCCAGAAGCTTGGACCCACGACTAGTAAGCCCCAGTTGAATCGAGAAGAGTTAGATAAGCGCTTGAAGCGGCTCGTCGTCAGGGTGCGCGAGTTCAATCGCCGACGCAAAGCCATCTTGGATCAGGAGTTCGGACGGTTTGTTCGCGTTGCCAAACCCAAGCCTGCCGAGGGAGAAGAACTCTCACCACCAGAGAGAACTCCAAAGCCCAGTCGGCCGTGGTTGACCCGAAGCAGGGCTCGCCAGGTTTTGGGCCCGAAACGCAGACCATGGCTGACTCCTGAAGACAAGGCGCTTCGAACCTCTCGATTGCAGCGCAGGTACGAGTTGGAGGGTAGGGACCCGGCTTCTACCTCAACGGAACGCCATGCGGACTTCCACGCCTTCGTAAAGGAGGAGTTGGAAAGGGAGAATAGGGAACTTCAGCAAGACAATGAGCTGATGCACCGGGACGAGCAAGTCAGAAAGCACATAGCGGCTAAACTGGCTGCAGCGTCAGTCCAAGTCGCGGTGTCCCCCCAGACTTCCCAGAGCGCAGCGCAGTTCAGAAAGCAGTCGCCATCGGCCTGCTAGCGGACGCGTGTACTTACTGCCTCCCGGACTGTGACTCCGACGCAGAAACGTCAGTCACCCGCCTGGACTGCATAATGCAGGACGGCGATATCAGTCCGAGCTGGTGTGAGTCCCTTGCAGCGGTGTCCTCGATGGGAGCGCGCCCGAGGAGTTTCGACAGGCACAGTCGCACACCGACGTTGTTGCTGTTTTGGGCCTGGATTGCGGGCGTCAGAGTCAAGGTGTTAGTGGATTCGGGAGCATCCACCAATATCATCGCAAAGAGTACACTGCAGAGGCTCTCCGGCGTCAAGCCGGTGCGCCACGAGCAAGCCATGCGGGTTCGAGTGGCTGACGGCACCACAT
Source organism: Cymbomonas tetramitiformis (assembly GCA_001247695.2). NCBI lineage: Eukaryota > Viridiplantae > Chlorophyta > Pyramimonadophyceae > Pyramimonadales > Pyramimonadaceae > Cymbomonas > Cymbomonas tetramitiformis. The sequence goes on along the minus strand of LGRX02029027.1, from coordinate 6,962 downwards.
ATGATGCTAATTCCTGCATCAGGCCCAAGCTCCTTGCTGAGACGTCGAAGGGGTCTTACGGGCAGCAGGTTGAGCTTCGGGTAATGCCACTCGACCTCAAGGTGGATGTCATCCTGGGGGGTCCTTGGCTGGCGAACCTTTCCCCGGTTACGCTGGATTATAAGAACTGGGGTTCGGTCCGGTTCACCAAGGGCAGGGAAGAGGTCGTCATCACCGGCTGTTCGCCGGGGTCACCGGACCCCAGTCGGTCCAAGGACACAGCAATGGCACTGGTACAGGGAGTCCTTTTGAGCCAACGTCGGGCTCGCCGGGACCTGCGGACCCGCCGAAACAGAGAGGAGCAGGCTTTCGTCGTCTACCTCGGCCCCGATGGGACTTTTGGCGCGTTGGCCTGCAACAAGGGGGGGGGAGACTCCGACGAAGATTCCCCCAACGATGTCGTAGCAGGCCTAGCGTCCGAACCCTCCTCCGGGTCCGAGGATGGTGAAGTCAGCGTGCGTCCCAGCGCAGCGGTGCCGGACGGAGCTGAGGAGTCTGAGGGGCCGGGAGGGTTGGTCTCGGACAGTTCCGAGTCCGGCTACAGTGACGTGGAAGGAGCGTGTCATTTGCAGAGAGTAGGGGCGGTGGTCGAGGATATTAGGCCACAGGGAGTTGCGAGCACGGTCGACGAGGCCGGGGATCACCCTGACCCTCTCAGCTTTTTCGCTAGCAAACAGGAGGCGAACGGAGCATTTGCGTTGCTTCCGCCAGCGGTGCGTAGGCAGGCGATAGAGGATCACGCACGCGGCCGGGAAGCCACCCACCTGGCACGCGCAGGCAGCCGCGGCGCTCCAGCAGGGCCGGGGTCTGGTCGCGGAGCGACGACCCCGAGCACGGCGTAAGCGAGTGCGTTGGCGTGACCAGGTCGCAGCAGTCGGTCAGCCTGGTGCTGAAAGTGGCCCTTCCACCGAGCAGCCACCGGGACCAAAAGTCCCCACTGTCCCGAGTCCTCAGAGTCAGAAGTCGCGAGCCTCGGCACCAGTCCCGCCGCCAGCTCCGCAGACCACAGACCCGCCGGTACCGGCCGCCCCGCCAGGTACTACCTCGCCGCCAGCCCCACAGACTGCTCAGGCCTCCCCGGAACCGCCGGAGGACGAGATAGACGAGACGGTGTCGCCGAAAATCTGGCAGCAGCTTAGGGATCTGGAAAAGGAGTTCGCAGATGTCATTTGCACAGAGCTGCCGGAATCAGTCCAGTCAAGGGAATTCAAGTCCGGCGTCCGGCTCAGGCCAGATTGGAATGGGAACGCCTTGCACCGGCGAGGGTACAAGCTGTCGCAGGAGGAGTTGCGGCAACTCCGGCAACAACTAGATGAGCTCTTAGCCAAAGGGTACATACGACCCTCGGCCTCTCCGTGGGGCTGCCCTGTGCTGATGGTCCCCAAGCCGAGTAATCCCAAGGAGTTGCGTCTAGTCATTGACTACTGACAGATCAATGAGATCACAGTCAAGGACAAGTACCCCCTCCCGGATGTCCAGAGTCTCCTAGATGATCTACAAGGGGCTACCGTCTTCTCTACGATGGATGCCCTTTGGGGTTTTTGGCAGGTCCCCATGAAAGCAGAGGACGTGGAGAAAACCGCAATGACTACGCACTTTGGAGCGTACGAGTGGTTGGTCATGCCTATGGGATTGTCAAACTCCCCAAGTACCTGGCAAAGGATGATGCAACAGTACCTCGGGCACCTACCCTGTTGCAGAGTATTTGTAGATGACATCATGATTTTCTCGGCTGAGGTTCCGGGTAAGAGCGCCCATGAGGTACACCTCGACCACCTCCTCCAGGTCCTGGAGGCATGCCGAAAGAATTCAGTCTACCTCAAAAAGTCGAAAGTCAAATTGTGCAAGCGATCAGTCCGGTTCCTAGGGCATGTGGTGGATCGGGATGGATGTCGTCCACAGCAGGATAAGGTTGCGTCGGTACGCGATTGGCCAGACCTAGAAACTGTCACACACGTGCGACAGTTTCTGGGCATGTGTGGCTTCTACCGGAGGTACATCCAGAACTTCGCAGATATCGCGTACCCGTTGACCCGCCTCACCAACTCCGGCGTGGACTGGACCTGGGGCGAGAATGAAAAGGCAGCATTTAAACAGCTAAAAACTGCCTTGATCTCCTCCCCAGCCTTGGCCCTACCTGATCAAAAGGGTGCAGCAGACGGTTCCAGACCCTTCTTTGTGCAGACAGATGCCAGTGGAGTAGCACTAGGGGGTGTACTCATGCAGGATCAGGGACGAGGCTTACAGCCCTTGGCCTTTGAAAGCCGGCAGTTCTCCAGCGCAGAGCAGAACTATCACGCTGGGGAACGGGAGCTTTGTGACATCCATCACTGCACCACGGTCACCTGGAGACATTATCTGATTTTCACATCATTTAAGCTCATGGGAGACCATAAACCCCTTCAGTGGCTCTTCGCCCCGGCTAGGGAGCTCAGCCGACGTCAGGCTCGCTGGTACGAGGACCTGGTAGAGGTAGGAGTCCATCAGATGGAGCACGTGCCAGGGCGCTGTTTAGTAGTACCAGACGCGCAGTCCCGGCGACCAGACTATCAGGAAATGTCAACCAGAGAAGGGTTGAAGGAAAAAGGGATTGTGGATCGCGCCACGGATGGGCCCAGAGACTCCGCACCGGCAGGCAAGGGGTCCGAAGAGGACGAGGATCCTACCTCTGTCCTCGGGGCAGGGGATTGCACCACCGATGGATCTGATGGACCCGAGTACTCTGAGCCGAAAGGCAAGAGATGCGAAGGGGACGAGGATCCCACATCTGTCTTAGGCGCCACCTTCGAGTATAGTGATTCCGAGGACGAGTCCTTCCCTCCCACCAGTCCAGCACCGGTCATTGGTGAGCTCCCCCATCTGAATGGGCTCACGTGGGTAGAGTCGCCGGCCCTTTGGCTGGACGCAGCTGCCACCCTAGCAGTAGGCGAGAAATCCTTGAGGGATGCCGAATCGCTAGCAGTCATGACCAGAGCAGACCGAGCTAGGGAACAGGCCACAGCAGAGGTCCAGAGTCACCCGAAGTTCCCCCACCCTGAGGCCCAGAGTCATCCAAAGGCAGCCGGAAAGGTACCTGAGCCCGTTAAGCCCCCAGAAAGTAGCTCCCACTACGACCAGGTCGTAGATCGCCAGGACTGGAAGCTGATCAAGGAGCGCTTTGAGGAGATAGCCGCCCAGTACGGGGTGTTTGACGTTGACGCGTGTTGCGACTCCATGGGCGTTAACCGGCAGGTTGACACCTATTGGACCGATTGCTTGAAGGAAAAGTGGCGCGGGAAACACGTTTGGTGCAACCCCCCTTACACGAAGGATTCAGACTTGATAGAAAGAATTCTTCGGCATTTCCTTGCTAAGTGGCGCGCCGATCCGGAAAACACCTCGGCGATGTTCCTTCTGCCAGACTATGACGCCCCCTGGAGGCGGTTGATTCACCCCAAGTATGGGCTTCATCCGGTCAAAGTCTTTGACACGAAGGACGAAAAAGGTCGTCCCAACCACCTCTTCGAGTCCCCAGATGGAGGTCGACCCCCGCTGCGCTGGCCGGTCCTTCTGGTGTGGGCCCCAGCAGCCAGCAGGGCAAAGCCCCGAGCGCCGCCTGCGCGAAAGGACAGCAGTGAGGCAGAACCCGACGAGCCTTTAGTCACTACAGGGGTTGCAGCAAGGGCCAGGGCAGCATCAGGCCCACTGAAGGCTGATGAGTTCGTCCGCGCCTTGCAAGCGGAATACGAACGCAGCCAGTACCTCAGCTCGTTGAAGGAGGAACTGGTCGCAGCCCCACATCAGAGGACAGACACATTTCGCATGGTAGACGACATGATATGGCGAGTGGCAGAAGGGCGGTATCAGCTAGTGCTAGCTCAGGATTCCCCCCTCAGAGAGCTGGTGATGCGCGAAGCACACGAGTCCCCAGCAGCAGGGCACACAGGAAGGGATAAGACACTGGACAGAGTATCCCGTCGCTTTTGGTGGCCACGCATGAGCAAGGATGTCACCGACTGGTGCAAATCCTGCGTTGTGTGCCAACAGACCCGGCCACGCAACGGGTATCCAGACGGTCAGCTTAACCCCCTGCAAGTCCCAGTAAGACTGTGGCAAGTGGTTAGTATCGACTTCGTCACTGGGCTGCCCCGCACAGAGCGAGGGTACGACGCGTTTGCTACCTTCACGGACAAGTTGTCCAAGATGGTGCACGTAGTTCCCATGCTTTACGCTGACAGCTCAGCTGCACAGATCGCGCGCATGTATTTCGACCAAGTGTGGCGTTTGCACGGCGCTCCCATGAAGATCGTCTGTGATCGGGACTCCCGCTTCAGGGATGAGATGCATCTCGAGCTACATCGGTTGATGGGAGTCCAGGCTGCCTCTACCACGCCGTACCACCCTCAAGGTGATGGGCAGGCAGAGCACACAAACCACACGGTCGAACGCATGTTGCGCGCGTACGTCGACGCCAACCAGCACGATTGGGATTTATGGTGTACCCCGGTCGAGTACGCCATTAATAACTCTCGTTCCGCCGTCACGGGATTCACCCCTTTTGAACTGACGTATGGTCACGCTCCGGCCTCTCAGCTGGACTTCTTCGTGGAGGCAGCACTTGCATCACGGAGAGGCCGAGCTAAGGGGGGGAGGGGCGCAGCAGTAAAAAAGGGTACGGCCCACGAGACAGCCCGCCAGTTTGTTCGCCAGTTGCAGCTCGCTAGGGAGAAGCTGCTCTTAGCTCAGCAGCAACAGATCGCCCAGTACGACGCGCGTCACAGGTCCAGGAGTTACGCAGTAGGCGATGAGGTTTGGGTGGATGCCACGCACCTCACTCAGCCGGGCGACCGCGGGTTGCACAAGAAGTTGCTTAAGAAGCGCCTTGGGCCCCTTCGGGTGCTGGAAGTCTTTCACAGCGACAGGCAGATGGCCCTTCCCGCGAGCGATAGAGGCGCACCGTCGGCCTATAGGCTGCAGACGCCTAAGCAGTGGAAAGTGCACGATGTGTTTACCGTGGACCGGCTTTCGCCAGTAGAGTCGGGCAGCCGCTTCGTTGAGAGAGCTAAGGAGATTCCCCCTCCTCCGTTGGACGTCAGCGGGCGCAAGGAAACCCACGTCGAGAGGGTGGAGCGTTCGCGCACGCGCCAGCGCCAGGGCAGGAGGTGGACAGAGTACCTGGTCAAGTGGACAGGAATGCCCCGCAGTGAGAACGAGTGGAAGACCCGAGAGGATCTGGAGTGGGACGGAGCCGGCAGGCCCGGTGTTCCCAACCGAGCGTTGTTGGAGTTTGAGAGGATCGAGGCTAAGAGAGTGGAGCGAGAGAAGCTTAGGGTCCGTAAGAGACGCGACGAGTCCGCAGGAGCGGTATGGACCACGCTATCGGAGGAGCTCAAGGTAGACGGAGCAATGCCATGGGTGCCAGAGGAGAGGTTTGATGAGGAAGTAGGAACTTTCGCGAGAGTATCTGCTCAGAGCACCCTGCCGCCAGTCAACGGAGCCGCAGCACTTGAGAAGGAGCCAGTCGGCCAGTCTAGGATTCTTGTATTGTTTTGTGGGACCGGGTCAGTCGAGAGGCAGTTCACTAAGCAATTTCCCAACAGCGAAGTAGTTGCTGTAGACATTCAGCCCAAGTGGGGCCCCACACATTGCGAGGATATCATGCGATGGGACTATCGACAGTTCAGACCAGGACACTTCGACGTAGTCTGGGCTAGCCCACCTTGCACAGAGTACAGCCAAGCGAAGACGGTAGGCATCCGAGATTTGCGTGCTGCGGACAGGCGAGTTCGTAGGACATTGGAGATCATCCGGTACTTGAGGCCCGAAGCATACTTCATTGAGAACCCGAGGGGAAGAGAGCCCCACGGGTTGCACACGCGTCGCTGCATGAGCAATCTACCAGCTCCGCACCTCGTCACGTACTGCAAATACGGGACCGCATACAGGAAGCCCACGCACATCTGGACCAACGTTCCGTTGCGCACACCCTTGCGAGTATGCGATTCCGATACGCCTTGCGAGTTCTTCCGGCAGCACGGTAGGCACGAGAAAGTAGCGCAAGGAGGGCGCGCGATGAGAGCCGGAGGTGTGTTCGCGAAGGGCATGGGAGCGCGAGAGAATTTGTATGGGATTCCGTCAGCACTGTTAAAACAGCTTTTCCACAACCTGACCCTACATGAAGAGGTGCATGCGTTCCTGTCTGAACTGCTTGTCAGGGAGGATCTGAGCGAGATGAGCGTTTTAGTCCAGTCAGCTGTTGTTGAGAGTGACCCGCCCGAGTTTGAGCCGGAACCGATAGCGTTAGCGGGAGTGCGAGCGGAGGTGACGATCATACCTGAGGGCGGATGGGAATCTGACGCGAGTGGTCTTAGCGATTGAGAGCGTTGGGGAGCGTCGGGAAGAGCGGTGGCTCCAGCCTTGGCGAGACCAGGCGGCAGGTGAGAACCTGGGTAATCCATCCGAGAGAGCAGTGGCTCTAGCCTCGGCACAGCCAGGCAACAGGTGGAAATCTGTATAATCCATTTGAGCAGTGGCTCTAAGCCTTGGTATGACCAAGCGGCAGGTGAGAACCTGGGTAATCTATCCAAGTGAGCAGTGGCTCTAGCCTCGGTGCGACCAGGCAACAGGTGGAAATCTGTATAATCCATTTCACGAGAGCATTGGCTCCGGACCTGGCACGACCGGGCAGCAGTTGGAGATCTGGGTAAAAGCTCTAGCACTCCGAGGAGGCGGTGAAGGTTTAAAACCTTTCCTCCGGGCCAGCATCCCGAGAACTGTCAGGTAATTGGCAAACCTATTGTCATCCCCTGTAAGTGTACCGTGTTGGGAGGTTTAAAACCTTGAGCGTGGTAATGGATGTGAAACCTTGAGCCTTGGGAGAGCCTGGTAGTGCAGATGGCAGACCGGTGAGAGGCCGACCCTTGTGCTTAAGAGGTCGATCTCCT
>LGRX02029026.1:0-25920 GCA_001247695.2 Cymbomonas tetramitiformis | reverse complement strand
AGAGAAGTGTGGTGGCGTTCATGAAAAAGGTGTACCTGCCGGTGTGTGGGTTTTGCGCCGCGGACGTGTGGCCCGGTGCTTTCGACCACTTTCCGGCTGTGATGCCACCTCCGATTCCTAAGGCGGCAGACACACCGGGAGACGGGGGGGGGATGGTCCCTCAACTGGAGCACTCGGAGCCAAACGAGCTTTCGGAGATGCCCGGTGCCGGCGGTCATGGTGGTCCTGGTGGCTCGGGGAGCGGTGACCCTGGAGGGCCGGGAGGCCCGGGGAGTCCGGGCGAGGACCCTGGCGGCGATGGCGAGGACGGGGATGGCGACAGCCAGTTCACCTTCTCGTCTTCCTCTCGTTACAGGGAGCCCCGGAGCCATTACAGTCGTTAGGACGAGCAGCACGCTCTCAAGGAGGCCACCAGAGCCATGGAGAAGGCAGTGGACAAATACCACACAGAGGTGGAGGGGTCGTCCCACGTCTTTGGTCGGCTCCTCCGATTTGTTCGGCAAGTCAGGGAGGTTCGGGAACTCGAGCCGGTGCGCTACGCCATGGAGATGGCGCGTCTGGGACCACTAGAGAGCGGGGGTGAGGAGAAGGTGTTGTCGGACCACTCCCTGCTGTCAGAAGTGGCCAGACACTGCTTCGGCAAACTCAGCTCCGAGTACCGCGAGCTTTCCTCGGTGTTGACGGAGGCTCGGGAAGGTAAGAACCTCACCTTGGACGTCATAGTGGTTCCCTTGGCGCAACTGGTGATGCCCGACAAGGGGGAAATGGCGTCGATCGGTCCGTTCCTGCGTCGCGTGCGTCAAAGTCAGGACAGACAGACTCGCACGGTCCGCGAGTTCTGGGACGGGGTGCACCTTGCTCACGACATCGTGAGCATGCTGGCTGCCCACGAGCTCACCTCTCCGGTGCCGGAAGAGGAGCTGCTGGAGATATTCCTTACGGGATTGATACCGGAGATAAGGAGGAAGGTCTTCCTTATAGCCGAGAGGAAAGGCGCTGCGGTCCTGACTCTGAGCCGGACGGCCAGTAAAGGCCGCCACGAACTCCTGACTTGGGCCATAGAGGCTGAGCGGGAGTTGCGGCAGAGCCAGGATAAGACGAGCCGCTCGGTCCAGCTGCTGGCCCACGTAGATGTCACGGAGGAGCTGCTAGCCATGGCGACATCCGCTGGCGCTCCGACACCCACACGGCAACGACTCGGCTCCCCAGAGTACGAGGGCTGCCGTCTGTGCAAGAGCATGGACCATTATGCCCGCGACTGTCCGCAGGCGAGCCAGCGCCCGAAGGAGGGGGCCAAGTGCCTCCTGGAGGACACCCTGGCGTTAATAGGGGACGAGTCGGTGGAGGAAGCTTTGGCTGCCATCGGTTTGGATTTTGTCCAGGAGGACGCTCCCCAGCCCGGGGCGTCCTCCCCGCAGTAAAGGGCGCGGGCCCCGTCACTGCGGGGTCAGGGGGACAAAAGGGCCCCGCGCCGGCGTCCACAGCGATGCAGGTGCTGCATGATAGGTGGAGAAGGTGTGGGAGACACCTTAGTGGCAGCGCCAGGCGCCACCTCAAGAGCCAGAGTCGAGTCGAGAGGTATGAGCAGGAAGGTTTAGACATGCTAGCCGCCACCCGCACGGAAAGCCCAGAGCCTCCTGAGCGGGAACCGGTCGAGCAGCGCGTCCAAAGAGAGCAGGCAAACTTCTGGAAGTCCGCCAGAACCCCGGCAACCGCCTCAGTTCCGCGTCCCGAGGAGCCGTGGGAGCTGCTCTGTTGGATCACCGGTGCGGACACCCGGGATTAAAACCGGTCGAGCCACACAGTTGAGCCACGGGCAGTCTACCAACAGCACCTGGAGAACCAGGGGTCGGATGTTGCGAGAGTTCGCGGGCACTGGAAGTTCAGAGCTCAGCGTTTACCCCCAAGAGTTAGGAAAGCCTTTCAGGCCCAGCAGCCAAGTGCTCGCCTGCGTTCCGCCATCAGGGCGCTAGAAAGGTATCTAAAGCTGGAAGAGTCAGAGGTCCGGCTGGTCAAGTCCCTTGCGCTTTGGAGGGCAGGGCAAAGGCGGATGAGCCAGAAGCTTGGACCCACGACTAGTAAGCCCCAGTTGAATCGAGAAGAGTTAGATAAGCGCTTGAAGCGGCTCGTCAGGGTGCGCGAGTTCAATCGCCGACGCAAAGCCATCTTGGATCAGGAGTTCGGACGGTTTGTTCGCGTTGCCAAACCCAAGCCTGCCGAAGGAGAAGAACTCTCACCACCAGAGAGAACTTCAAAGCCCAGTCGGCCGTGGTTGACCCGAAGCAGGGCTCGCCAGGCTTTGGGCCCGAAACGCAGGCCATGGCTGACTCCTGGAGACAAGGCGCTTCGAACCTCTCGATTGCAGCGCAGGTACGAGTTGGAGGGTAGGGACCCGGCTTCTACCTCAACAGAACGCCATGCGGACTTCCACGCCTTCGTAAAGGAGGAGTTGGAAAGGGAGAATAGGGAACTTCAGCAAGACAATGAGCTGATGCACCGGGACGAGCAAGTCAGAAAGCACATAGCGGCTAAACTGGCTGCAGCGTCAGTTCAAGTCGCGGTGTCCCCCCCAGACTTCCCGGAGCGCAGTGCAGTCCAGAAAGCAGTCGCCATCGGCCTGCTAGCGGACGCATGTACTTACTGCCTCCCGGACTGTGACTCCGACGCAGAAACGTCAGTCACCCGCCTGGACTGCATAATGCAGGACGGCGATATCAGTCCGAGCTGGTGTGAGTCCCTGGCAGCGGTGTCCTCGATGGGAGTGCGCCCGAGGAGTTTCGACAGGCACAGTCGCACACCGACGTTGTTGCTGTTTTGGGCCTGGATTGCGGGCGTCAGAGTCAAGGTGTTAGTGGATTCGGGAGCATCCACCAATATCATCGCAAAGAGTACACTGCAGAGGCTCTCCGGCGTCAAGCCGGTGCGCCACGAGCAAGCCATGCGAGTTCGAGTGGCTGACGGCACCACATATGATGCTAATTCCTGCATCAGGCCCAAGCTCCTTGCTGAGACGTCGAAGGGGTCTTACGGCCAGCAGGTTGAGCTTCGGGTAATGCCACTCGACCTCAAGGTGGATGTCATCCTGGGGGGTCCTTGGCTGGCGAACCTTTCCCCGGTTACGCTGGATTATAAGAACTGGGGTTCGGTCCGGTTCACCAAGGGCAGGGAAGAGGTCGTCATCACCGGCTGTTCGCCGGGGTCACCGGACCCCAGTCGGTCCAAGGACACAGCAATGGCACTGGTACAGGGAGTCCTTTTGAGCCAACGTCGGGCTCGCCGGGACCTGCGGACCCTCCGAAACAGAGAGGAGCAGGCTTTCGTCGTCTACCTCGGCCCCGATGGGACTTTTGGCGCGTTGGCCTGCAACAAGGGGGGGGGAGACTCCGACGAAGATTCCCCCAACGATGTCGTAGCAGGCCTAGCGTCAGAACCCTCCTCCGGGTCCGAGGATGGTGAAGTCAGCGTGCGTCCCAGCGCAGCGGTGCCGGACGGAGCTGAGGAGTCTGAGGGGCCGGGAGGGTTTGTCTCGGACAGTTCCGAGTCCGGCTACAGTGACGTGGAAGGAGCATGTCATTTGCAGAGAGTAGGGGCGGTGGTCGAGGATATTAGGCCACAGGGATTTTCGAGCACGGTCGACGAGGCCGGGGATCACCCTGACCCTCTCAGCTTTTTCGCTAGCAAACAGGAGGCGAACGGAGCATTTGCGTTGCTTCCGCCAGCGGTGCGTAGGCAGGCGATAGAGGATCACGCGACCGGGAAGCCACCCACCTGGCACGCGCAGGCAGCCGCGGCGCTCCAGCAGGGCCGGGGTCTGGTCGCGGAGCGACGACCCCGAGCACGGCGTAAGCGAGTGCGTTGGCGTGATCAGATCGCAGCAGTCGGTCAGCCTGGTGCTGAAAGTGGCCCCTCCACCGAGAAGCCGCCGGGACCAAAAGTCCCCACCGTCCCGAGCCCTCAGAGTCAGAAGTCGCGAGCCTCAGCACCAGTCGTGCCGCCAGACACTACCCCGCCGCCAGCTCCGCAGACCACAGACCCGCCGGTACCGGCCGTCCCGCCAAGCACTGTCTCGCCGCCAGCCCCACAGACTGCTCAGGCCTCCCCGGAACCGCCGGAGGACGAGATAGACGAGACGGTGTCGCCGGAAATCTGGCAGCAGCTTAGGGACCTGGAAAAGGAGTTCGCAGATGTCATTTGCACAGAGCTGCCGGAATCAGTTCAGTCAAGGGAATTCAAGTCCGGCGTCCGGCTCAGGCCAGATTGGAATGGGAACGCCTTGCACCGGCGAGGGTACAAGCTGTCGCAGGAGGAGCTGCGGCAACTCCGGCAACAGCTAGATGAGCTCTTAGCCAAAGGGTACATACGACCCTCGGCCTCTCCGTGGGGCTGCCCTGTGCTGATGGTCCCCAAGCCGAGTAATCCCAAGGAGTTGCGTCTAGTCATTGACTACAGACAGATCAATGAGATCACAGTCAAGGACAAGTACCCCCTCCCGGATGTCCAGAGTCTCCTAGATGATCTACAAGGGGCTACCGTCTTCTCTACGATGGATGCCCTTTGGGGATTTTGGCAGGTCCCCATGAAAGCAGAGGACGTGGAGAAAACCGCAATGACTACGCACTTTGGAGCGTACGAGTGGTTGGTCATGCCTATGGGATTGTCAAACTCCCCAAGTACCTGGCAAAGGATGATGCAACAGTACCTCGGGCACCTACCCTTTTGCAGAGTATTTGTAGATGACATCATGATTTTCTCGGCCGAGGTTCCGGGTAAGAGCGCCCATGAGGTACACCTCGACCACCTCCGCCAGGTCCTGGAGGCATGCCGAAAGAATCCAGTCTACCTCAAAAAGTCGAAAGTCAAATTGTGCAAGCGATCAGTCCGGTTCCTACTGTAGGGCATGTGGTGGATCGGGATGGATGTCGTCCACAGCAGGATAAGGTTGCGTCGGTACGCGATTGGCCAGACCTAGAAACTGTCACACACGTGCGACAGATTCTGGGCATGTGTGGCTTCTACCGGAGGTACATCCAGAACTTCGCAGATATCGCGTACCCGTTGACCCGCCTCACCAAATCCGGCGTGGACTGGACCTGGAGCGAGAATGAAAAGGCAGCATTTAAACAGCTAAAAACTGCCTTGATCTCCTCCCCAGCCTTGGCCCTACCCGATCAAAAGGGTGCAGCAGACGGCTCCAGACCCTTTTTTGTGCAGACAGATGCCAGTGGAGTAGCACTAGGGGGGGTACTCATGCAGGATCAGGGACGAGGCTTACAGCCCTTGGCCTTTGAAAGCCGGCAGTTCTCCAGCGCTGAGCAGAACTATCACGCTGGGGAACGGGAGCTTTGTGCCATCCATCACTGCACCACGGTCACCTGGAGACATTATCTGATTTTCACATCATTTAAGCTCATGGGAGACCATAAACCCCTTCAGTGGCTCTTCGCCCCAGCTAGGGAGCTCAGCCGACGTCAGGCTCGCTGGTACGAGGACCTGGTAGAGGTAGGAGTCCATCAGATGGAGCACGTGCCAGGGCGCTGTTTAGTAGTACCAGACGCGCAGTCCCGGCGACCAGACTATCAGGAAATGTCAGCCAGAGAAGGGTTGAAGGAAAAAGGGATTGTGGATCGCGCCACGGATGGGCCCAGAGACTCCGCACCGGCAGGCAAGGGGTCCGAAGAGGACGAGGATCCTACCTCTGTCCTCGGGGCAGGGGATTGCACCACCGATGGATCTGATGGACCCGAGTACTCTGAGCCGAAAGGCAAGAGATGCGAAGGGGACGAGGATCCCACATCTGTCTTAGGCGCCACCTTCGAGTATAGTGATTCCGAGGACGAGTCCTTCCCTCCCACCAGTCCAGCACCGGTCATTGGTGAGCTCACCCATCTGAATGGGCTCACGTGGGTAGAGTCGCCGGCCCTTTGGCTGGACGCAGCTGCCACCCTAGCAGTAGGCGAGAAATCCTTGAGGGATGCCGAATCGCTAGCAGTCATGACCAGAGCAGACCGAGCTAGGGAACAGGCCACAGCAGAAGTCCAGAGTCACCCGAAGTTCCCCCACCCTGAGGCCCAGAGTCATCCAAAGGCAGCCGGAAAGGTACCTGAGCCCGTTAAGCCCCCAGAAAGTAGCTCCCACTACGACCAGGTCGTAGATCGCCAGGACTGGAAGCTGATCAGGGAGCGCTTTGAGGAGATAGCGGCCCAGTACGGGGTGTTTGACGTTGACGCGTGTTGCGACTCCATGGGCGTTAACCGGCAGGTTGACACCTATTGGACCGATTGCTTGAAGGAAAAGTGGCGCGGGAAACACGTTTGGTGCAACCCCCCTTACACGAAGGATTCAGACTTGATAGAAAGAATTCTTCGGCATTTCCTTGCTGAGTGGCGCGCCGATCCGGAAAACACCTCGGCGATGTTCCTTCTGCCAGACTATGACGCTCCCTGGAGGCGGTTGATTCACCCCAAGTATGGGCTTCATCCGGTCAAAGTCTTTGACACGAAGGACGAAAAGGTCGTCCCAACCACCTCTTCGAGTCCCCTGATGGAGGTCGACCCCCGCTGCGCTGGCCGGTCCTTCTGGTGTGGGCCCCAGCAGCCAGCAGGGCAAAGCCCCGAGCGCCGCCTGCGCGAAAGGACAGTGAGGCAGAACCCGACGAGCCTTTAGTCACTACAGGGGTTGCAGCAAGGGCCAGGGCAGCATCAGGCCCACTGAAGGCTGATGAGTTCGTCCGCGCCTTGCAAGCGGAATACGAACGCAGCCAGTACCTCAGCTCGTTGAAGGAGGAACTGGTCGCAGCCCCACATCAGAGGACAGACACATTTCGCATGGTAGACGACATGATATGGCGAGTGGCAGAAGGGCGGTATCAGCTAGTGCTAGCTCAGGATTCCCCCCTCAGAGAGCTGGTGATGCGCGAAGCACACGAGTCCCCAGCAGCAGGGCACACAGGAAGGGATAAGACACTGGACAGAGTATCCCGTCGCTTTTGGTGGCCACGCATGAGCAAGGATGTCACCGACTGGTGCAAATCCTGCGTTGTGTGCCAACAGACCCGGCCACGCAACGGGTATCCAGACGGTCAGCTTAACCCCCTGCAAGTCCCAGTAAGACTGTGGCAAGTGGTTAGTATCGACTTCGTCACTGGGCTGCCCCGCACAGAGCGAGGGTACGACGCGTTTGCTACCTTCACGGACAAGTTGTCCAAGATGGTGCACGTAGTTCCCATGCTTTACGCTGACAGCTCAGCTGCACAGATCGCGCGCATGTATTTCGACCAAGTGTGGCGTTTGCACGGCGCTCCCATGAAGATCGTCTGTGATCGGGACTCCCGCTTCAGGGATGAGATGCATCTCGAGCTACATCGGTTGATGGGAGTCCAGGTTGCCTCTACCACGCCGTACCACCCTCAAGGTGATGGGCAGGCAGAGCACACAAACCACACGGTCGAACGCATGTTGCGCGCGTACGTCGACGCCAACCAGCACGATTGGGATTTATGGTGTACCCCGGTCGAGTACGCCATTAATGACTCTCGTTCCGCCGTCACGGGATTCACCCCTTTTGAACTGACGTATGGTCACGCTCCGGCCTCTCAGCTGGACTTCTTCGTGGAGGCAGCACTTGCATCACGGAGAGGCCGAGCTAAGGGGGGGAGGGGCGCAGCAGTAAAAAAGGGTACGGCCCACGAGACAGCCCGCCAGTTTGTTCGCCAGTTGCAGCTCGCTAGGGAGAAGCTGCTCTTAGCTCAGCAGCAACAGATCGCCCAGTACGACGCGCGTCACAGGTCCAGGAGTTACGCAGTAGGCGATGAGGTTTGGGTGGATGCCACGCACCTCACTCAGCCGGGCGACCGCGGGTTGCACAAGAAGTTGCTTAAGAAGCGCCTTGGGCCCCTTCGGGTGCTGGAAGTCTTTCACAGCGACAGGCAGATGGCCCTTCCCGCGAGCGATAGAGGCGCACCGTCGGCCTATAGGCTGCAGACGCCTAAGCAGTGGAAAGTGCACGATGTGTTTACCGTGGACCGGCTTTCGCCAGTAGAGTCGGGCAGCCGCTTCGTTGAGAGAGCTAAGGAGATTCCCCCTCCTCCGTTGGACGTCAGCGGGCGCAAGGAAACCCACGTCGAGAGGGTGGAGCGTTCGCGCACGCGCCAGCGCCAGGGCAGGAGGTGGACAGAGTACCTGGTCAAGTGGACAGGAATGCCCCGCAGTGAGAACGAGTGGAAGACCCGAGAGGATCTGGAGTGGGACGGAGCCGGCAGGCCCGGTGTTCCCAACCGAGCGTTGTTGGAGTTTGAGAGGATCGAGGCTAAGAGAGTGGAGCGAGAGAAGCTTAGGGTCCGTAAGAGACGCGACGAGTCCGCAGGAGCGGTATGGACCACGCTATCGGAGGAGCTCAAGGTAGACGGAGCAATGCCATGGGTGCCAGAGGAGAGGTTTGATGAGGAAGTAGGAACTTTCGCGAGAGTATCTGCTCAGAGCACCCTGCCGCCAGTCAACGGAGCCGCAGCACTTGAGAAGGAGCCAGTCGGCCAGTCTAGGATTCTTGTATTGTTTTGTGGGACCGGGTCAGTCGAGAGGCAGTTCACTAAGCAATTTCCCAACAGCGAAGTAGTTGCTGTAGACATTCAGCCCAAGTGGGGCCCCACACATTGCGAGGATATCATGCGATGGGACTATCGACAGTTCAGACCAGGACACTTCGACGTAGTCTGGGCTAGCCCACCTTGCACAGAGTACAGCCAAGCGAAGACGGTAGGCATCCGAGATTTGCGTGCTGCGGACAGGCGAGTTCGTAGGACATTGGAGATCATCCGGTACTTGAGGCCCGAAGCATACTTCATTGAGAACCCGAGGGGAAGAGAGCCCCACGGGTTGCACACGCGTCGCTGCATGAGCAATCTACCAGCTCCGCACCTCGTCACGTACTGCAAATACGGGACCGCATACAGGAAGCCCACGCACATCTGGACCAACGTTCCGTTGCGCACACCCTTGCGAGTATGCGATTCCGATACGCCTTGCGAGTTCTTCCGGCAGCACGGTAGGCACGAGAAAGTAGCGCAAGGAGGGCGCGCGATGAGAGCCGGAGGTGTGTTCGCGAAGGGCATGGGAGCGCGAGAGAATTTGTATGGGATTCCGTCAGCACTGTTAAAACAGCTTTTCCACAACCTGACCCTACATGAAGAGGTGCATGCGTTCCTGTCTGAACTGCTTGTCAGGGAGGATCTGAGCGAGATGAGCGTTTTAGTCCAGTCAGCTGTTGTTGAGAGTGACCCGCCCGAGTTTGAGCCGGAACCGATAGCGTTAGCGGGAGTGCGAGCGGAGGTGACGATCATACCTGAGGGCGGATGGGAATCTGACGCGAGTGGTCTTAGCGATTGAGAGCGTTGGGGAGCGTCGGGAAGAGCGGTGGCTCCAGCCTTGGCGAGACCAGGCGGCAGGTGAGAACCTGGGTAATCCATCCGAGAGAGCAGTGGCTCTAGCCTCGGCACAGCCAGGCAACAGGTGGAAATCTGTATAATCCATTTGAGCAGTGGCTCTAAGCCTTGGTATGACCAAGCGGCAGGTGAGAACCTGGGTAATCTATCCAAGTGAGCAGTGGCTCTAGCCTCGGCGCGACCAGGCAACAGGTGGAAATCTGTATAATCCATTTCACGAGAGCATTGGCTCCGGACCTGGCACGACCGGGCAGCAGTTGGAGATCTGGGTAAAAGCTCTAGCACTCCGAGGAGGCGGTGAAGGTTTAAAACCTTTCCTCCGGGCCGGCATCCCGAGAACTGTCAGGTAATTGGCAAACCTATTGTCATCCCCTGTAAGTGTACCGTGTTGGGAGGTTTAAAACCTTGAGCGTGGTAATGGATGTGAAACCTTGAGCCTTGGGGGAGCCTGGTAGTGCAGATGGCAGACCGGTGAGAGGCCGACCCTTGTGCTTAAGAGGTCGATCTCCTTATTGCGGTGTGTCTTGGGAAGTGTAATGTCATCCCAGACAACAGGCGGCTGAGACCTGTATAATCATTCAGAGCAACAGTAGAAGATCTGTATAAAAACTTTACTGGTCCGACGTGGTCAGCGTGGACGTGACCTTCCCTAAGGGGGGGGGAGTTGTGCTAGGAGGCAAGCACAAGAGCAAGAAAACGGCTAAGTATAAAACGCAGGAGTACTCAGTACGGAGTACAGTAGGACCGATCAGAATGATGTTGATGTGAGGTGCCTAGACTGTTGTACGGAGTACTCAGTACAGTTGAGTTATGGAAAGAGTTCCTGAATGTATAAGAACTCTAAGAGTAACCCGTTTCGGGGAGATGAACTGAACTGAAAAGTAAAACATAAAAGTAAAGAGCCGTAACTGCTGTATATTGTGTATTGAAAGCATGCACTGATAGCAAAAGCATAACTATTAAGATTTACGAAACCGAAGTCTTGTAGTTGACCAATCGTAAGCATACCTCGTGCGGTCGTTTAATAAGTGTAGAATAGTATAAGTCCGAAACCGTAAAGAAGAGAAGAAGTCAAGTGTGGACTCCTACATATACACCTTGACCCGAGTTAGGTATTTGGCTATCGCCGACTACAACTTGCTTGTGTACATAACATAATGGACTCCATTTGCAAGTCATATTCTTACATCGATGCCCGGATTTGGTCGTAGCCGTACATCTTTCACAAGGAGTTTTCATATATATTTACTATTAACTTTCCATTTTTAAATTGGCATTCGGTACTATTAGCTCATTAAAGCATTTCCGATACTTCTTATTTGAATCTTTGGGGTTCAAGTCTATAAGCAAAAAACAATATTTTTCTTTGGTAGCATAATCATATACTTCCATAAATTCTTCAAGAGGTATCTCTCCCGAAACACTTTTATATACATTTTCCATCTCTTTCTCGTCATATATTTTGAACAAACATAATGCCGTTGCATTGTTTCTTACGGCACGAGGTAAACCAAATTGGGCGCTTGAAAAGTTTTGGACGCAAATCAACAAACTCAAGCCTAGAGCACCTCCCATATTTTTTGAGAACATTCCGCAATGTCTATGCCGTACACACATATTTATAAATTTTCGGTTACCAAACAACCGAGTGCTTTGTGCATCATCAACGAATGCTATGATTCTCGGTTGATGATGATACTTATATGTCGGTGGTTGATAATTGTTTGAAGCAAATTTTAACAAGTATTCTGGTGGGATATCGAGTATACTTACCGAATCGCTATGTATCATTTTCATAACTTGCTTGTAAATTTCCAATTCTTTTAAATAGTTTTCATAACCTTCCGCTTCATTGTCCATTTCTAATACATTATCAATGGTTTTTGGGTCGTCCGGGTCGAACACATCTTCATCCTCTATATCTAGGTCTTCCATTAGTGATTTATTGGATGAGAATGTTGAGCTTATGCACAATATACGGTCGCAATTGTCATCTTGTTTAAGCATTCGTAAATAGTTACACGCCGAGGTCGATTTGGCTGAACCACGACGACCTACCAATAAAATGTTGAATGGTTGTTTCAATAGGTTTTCGCCCGTTTCGTATTGAAATGCACTAGCTTTGGGCGGTTGAATTTTAAGTTTTGTATCATTCAATTTAATTGTTTTCATTAATATAATACTATTTAAAAAATGAATTGCATTGCCGACATTCCCGAAAAGTGCTTCACCTACCGGCAAAAGGAACTTATGTGCGACTATTTTAAACATTATAAGGAACTACATCCACATCTCCCCCATTCGATTCTAGTATACACAATTAAAGCATATATGGTAAATCCCGACAAATTCCAAAATTGGTACGATAATAAATCCTTGGTAAAACCGAAACCACGTGAAACTCAAGAAGATTATTACAAGTATGCCAAAATGAGTGAACAAGAGCTAAGCGATTATGTTAAAAATAATGTAACCATATAGTAACGATGAATGTCTCGAAATTCTCAAAAATGTTATACTTTAATAGCGAACAAAATAGTTTACTCGATTCACGACTGGGTCAATATAATATTCCGAGTCAATTGCTTTCATATAAGACGACGGACCAATTGCAACTCACCGTTAATGATTTTTACATTGAAAAGACATTTTATGATATAAATCAAACGAACAATACATTTTTTTGGGAGACAAAACAGCTAATGCCAACAAGTTGTTTAAAATTGAAATCAACCCCCAAAATTTTCCTTTTCCTAAAACATTTGACGACGCACAAATTTTGGCGGCTATAGGTGATGCTATAAATAATCAACTAGGACCCGCCGGTTCCGCCGTGACGGTGACGGCTAGTGTAGCAACACAAGCCGATGCAAACCTCAAATTAATTGTGTTGGAATTCGACAATGATTTGGAAGATAAGTTTGATTTTTACTCCTTCGCAACCAAAAGCATAGCGAGGTGTAGCGGAACTTTGTTAAATGCAATAAGCCCATTTGCATCAACGGTAAACGATGCACTAAACAACGATTCGAGCGAACTTTTAGGGGGCAATCCAGTTCGGGAGCGAGATTTGGTAGGTAAATCTGAATTGAGCCAATTAGAACCGATGTTTCAAAAGACATCATCAAAGACTATGCAAAGCTACTTTCCATTCACACCGAACACAATTCGAGAGTTATATCTTCGCACACAATCATTAGTATCTAGCTCGGCTTTGGAGGTTGTTAATCTAAGTCAAGCTAGTGACGACCAAGTCGGTGAGATGATATCTAGTGATATACTATTTAAAATTGCTATCGACGACTTATCTAAGCCATCATTTTCATATATAGATGCCAACAACAATTATAGCCGGTTATCATAAGTCCAAGTCTATTGTCACAAATAAACTTTGCATTAACGGACTCACGTGGAAGACTAATGTTTCAAATTTCAAAAGACAATGGTCGGACGCCGTCGTCTCTTATTAGCCAAGCTCGCTCAGGAAATGTATATTTCAGTTTTTCATTAAAAGTTGAAGTTATAAGCAATGATTCGCAATAAATTTATCTGTATTATATATTATTATAAAGAAATGTTAGACAGCTATTATCCCGAATCTTTAAGTTATGCGACGACTCAAATGACAGATTTTAGCCAGAATCAATTTGAATTATTGACATCAAACTCGACCGTTGTGAATGGTGGAGGAGGTTCTTTGGAGATAAATTTACCTATAAATAGTTTTATCGACACGCGCAAATTTGCTATAAGATTCTTTGCCAAAACCAATCGTGCATTTACGTACGATAGTGGAGGAGGTGCATTGAAAACGTGTCATTCATTTTTGCCGGAGATATTTAACCTATTCTCTAGATATGAGGTGAGTATAAACGGTGTTATTGTAAATCAATCTGTGGCTCAGGCAAGCGATATTCAAGAGGTAAAACATTTAGTAAGTGACCATTTAGAAAATGAAATAACATATAGAAGCGTGTTATCGAATTGTGGCTCGGAAGGTATACAATTGACTAATGGATTGATAACGGGTTCACTTGACGAAGATAATCAAGCCGGTGACTTCGAAGGGCGAGAATTCATTTTGAACAATCTATTAGGATTTCTCGGCACTTGTGAGCCGTCTATAATTGATTCCAGCACACTTGGTGCAATACGAATCAGGCTGTTTACCGACAATGCAGTAACGTGTTTGTTATATGGCGAACAAGGTCAAGCGCCCGGCGCATTTACTACTAAAGCAGCTGCTGCTCAAACATTCGTCGCTCAAAATGCAAGCTTTACGTTATCTCAAGTTTCTGCATCAATTACCACATTATCATTCTCAAGCGGAGTCGTCGAACAAAATATAGAGGAATTAATTTCAAAAGGAGCATTAACAATCATTTTTGAAAATTATGCGACATTTTTCCAAAGCGATTCGACCAATAATAAAAATGTACGATTTGCACTATCGGTCAATTGTTGGAATAAAGCTTATGCCATAACCCGTCCTTTAAATTATCGAACCGTAAACGAAACCGGGATTGCACAATATACTAATCGTCTTGGACGTCTTTATCAATTGCCATCTAAAATATACGGCGGTAATAGAGTCTTTCGTTACTCTTGGAGCGTAAACAACGTGTTGACCCCTGCATTTCCTAATTCGCCTTTACAAGCCTATATGAATATCACTCATTCACAAGGTGACCAATATTCAATGATGGGTTCAAATCATATGCAATCGAGAACTGATTATTTCAACAATTCTTTTATATTGCCTTTAAATTTGTGTTTGGATAATGAACCGCGCCGATTGAGTGGATACTCAAGTTTAGGCACTAATAGTAGTTGCTATTTACAATGCACGGCTAGCGACAATGCATCTGCCGCGGGGGTAGCATTTGACGCTGGCAATGCGGCTACGGGCGGTCCCAATGAAACTATGATTATATGTATGTTCACTTCTAAATTAATGGTATCAGCCGGACGAGTTATTTCGGTCGAATTATGATGACATTATTTATACATAGCAAGGAGTTGTCAATATTGGGTCTTCCACTAATTTTCGATGGTCGTACAACTTGAACCATATGACTACATATCGTGTACCTTCAAAATCGTCCATAATCACTTCGTGAGGTAATCTCCCGTCTACTTTTAACACTTTGTTTCGATTGTAAAAGTCACCGATGATTTGGTCATTTGAGTCGAAACACCTTAATGGCGCGCCTTTAAAATCTCCAAGCGCCATTGCATATTGAAAACTTATATCTTCGGCATCGACGTGTTTTTTCACATACGTGCCGGGTTCCATTTTTGCATAATTGACAACGTACTCGCCTTCCGAAAAATCTTTATCAATAATACTTATCAATTCCTTCGAAACCGCCCATAATGCTTGCTTCCATTTAGGAAGTTTTCTATCTTCAACTTTACTCACACAAACACCTTTGCCTTTCTTATGAGGCATATTGTGAGGTGTTTGCATACCACCACCACCCAATGCTCCGGTCGTGTTTCCAAGCATAAATGACCAATTTAGGTTGAAGCGAATCTTTTTTGTTTTGTCTCGATATTGTTTATTCAATTTTACATTGCTCAACATACTTTCAATTTCACTCATCAAGTTTTGTACATATGGCATATCCGTAATTTTTTGTGCCGAAGGCTTTATCACTTGAAAAGTGGAGTATTCCTTATGTGACCCGCATTGCCAATGATTGTCGTTTGTTTCGTCATAAAATGCATAAGTATAATGCCAAGAGTATAAATGATTATCTTCGGTAATCTTCCAAGTTTCCCAATCACTTGGCTCATCAGTCCAAAAAATATGCTTCTTATTTTCGTGAGCACTCAAATACATTTTGTCTTCTTTTCTCTTTACATAAACATACAAGTTATCGCATCATTCAATTTCCACATCAATGGTCTTATTACCCCATTTGAGCATCGCGGAGTAAGACATATTTGTGAAAGTAAGTAGAAGTAAGTAAAGTATGTATGTATGTACTTGAGTATGTTGTAAATGATTCAAGTATACCTTATAGAGTTTATGTCTTAAAGTTAAAAATTTTAGGATAGATTGGGTAATGGGTATGTGGTAATGGGTTGTTTATAAAAGTATATCAAAGAAAGAATATCATTTTGTATATTTATTTTTAATTATTTGAAAATGTTTTTCAAAAGTACCAATTACTCGGAACCCGGTACCATAACGTGTGTTGCTTTATTGAACATATATGCTATGAACAACGTATTTAAAGCTTCGGTCACTTATAACACTAATCTGGTAGCGCGATGCCTACATCCGAAGCACAAAAACAAGCAGCCAAACGATATAGAGAAAAGAATCGGGAAAGGTATAATGCGTCACAAAAAAAATATAATGCATCTTGGTATGACCGTAATCGTCTTCTGCATTGTGAGAAAGTTAAGAGGTCATATCACCAAAAGAAAATAAAAAATGCTGATAATATATATGCTATTAAAATTTAACTTAAAGAAAAACCGTATTCATAGTATATAGAAACAATGAATTATAATAAATTCCCCGAGCAAATTACTTTAAGTGAGACCTATTTTAAGTATGAGGTTATGGAACTTTTACTTAAAGTAGATGTAAATTCCAAAGGTTATGATATAGAGAATATGATGTGGCGCGAGGAGCAAACCAAATTGAAGAAGATGCATAAGTTTATGAGTAAAAAGACACATATGAACACCATAACTTACAAAAAAGCACCATACAATTTAGGTAGATATTACCCGGTGAGTGATAAGTATAATACTTGTTGTTTCCAAAATCAATATAATGTTATCCGCCGACTTGTTATGGACGGAAACTACATTTCATTTGATTTAGAAAATGCGCATCCAACAATCATATCTCAATTGTGTGAGAAGTATAACATTGAATGCTCGGCAATAAACGATTACATTGTGAATAGAGAAAGTATATTTTACAACATTCAACGAAGTTATAATGTGAGTAGAGCTAATGCAAAACACTTGATGTTAATATTGACATTTGGAGGCTCATTTCAAACTTGGTTAAATGAACTTAAACTTCCTAAACATCAATATATAGATTGTATAAAACAATATGAAGACCAAATAAAAAATATACTTACAAATGATGCCCTTGAGCACTTTCCAAAATTTGCAAAAGCCGTACAAGTAGCTTGTGAAGTAAAAAAACAAGACAAAAGAAATGGCAAAATTCAGGAGTGCATTGGGGTTGTATATTCAAGAAATAGAGAGTCGGATGATGATGTGTATATATGACTATTTGGTGACGAATACTAAAATGAAGCCTGCGGCACTAATCCACGACGAGATTTTGGTATATAAAGACGATAATGTCGACATTGACAAAGTAATAAGCGAGTTGAAAGTATGTATAAAAGCACACACGTGTTTTGAAATGCAATTGAAATGTCAAGCAACTTCCGCCACGGATGAAGATTGTCGATGGCTTGAATCCCACCAACCTTTCATCGATGACATAGATGAACGACGTAGTGACCAAGTACATTGTGACCTAATACTCGAACAATTTCAAGACCAAATTTTTATCACACCATTGGGGTTAATGATATATGACGAAGAAGACGGTAGGTGGACGCTTGATAAACATAAAGGGAAAGGTTTGCATCTAAAAATCATTGAGCGCAACTACACCAAAATATTTATAAATGTTAGTTCCAAAGATGAATCAAAGTCTTTTATGAGTTTGTATGAACCCGCATACAAGCTAGTCTCTCAAAAAGCACCCGTGCTGATAGAGTTTGACGTGTCGAAAAGTAAAGGGTACCTTCTTTTCGATAATGGTGTGTTGGATTTGAAAAACTTTGAATTATTGAAGAAGCATCCAAGCTATAACTTTATCAACAAAATACATCGGGACTATAATGTTTCGGAAGATTACTCCGAATTGAAATCTGAGGTGATTAGGAGATTGTTTGATAACCCAATTACCAACATTGAAAAACGAGATTATGTGCTTGAGCAATTAGCAAGGGGGATGGCGGGTGAAATATGTGATAGACAATTTATGTTTTTGATAGGTGACACGGCTTGCGGAAAAGGGAAATTGACTTCATTGTTAAAACGTGCATTTGAAGAATTCCAATATGAATTTGATGGAGAAAATTTAAAAGCCAAAAAGTACAAATCCGATATGGAAAATGAACGAAAATGGACTTGGGCGGTTGAGCTGTGGCATAGACGTTTTGCAATAAGTAATGAATGTGACATAGGTGTTGAAGCGACAAAAAATAATTTTGGCGAACACAAAATGAGAATTGAAAAGTTGTCCGCAACCATCTTGAAAAAGTTTTGCAGTGGCGGGAACGAAACATTACCGATGCGAGAGTTGTATCAAAACGCCACAAATGTCAAAATACAAGCATATATGCTTTGTCTATCCAACGATACACCCGAGGTTGAAGGGGTCGATAGAGCATACACGGATAGAGCAAATTATGTTCAATGTGATAGAACATCTAGCGATAGCATTATGGAACCAAACGATGCTTACTTTGTGAGAGATGATAGCATTGATAATTTCGTAAACCAAGTAAATGTAGCGGATGCATTTATTAGTATATTGTGCGACTATTATCGAAAAAGTATTATCAATGGTCGAACTCCCAAACCTGAATTTGTCAAATCTGAAGTAGCGGAAAGAACGGGTTCTAATAGAGGTGGATTTGAATGGATTGAGGCTAATTATGAGATTTACAAAAGTAAAGACATTCTAAAAGACTTCAAAGGTGTAATGACAAAAGAAGGAATATATAGATTTGATTGGAAAAAAGTTGGTGATTGGTATGTTATTATTGAAAACGTACACGATTGGTTTATAAAAGATGGAAATTTAATGACCGCAACCGAATTTGGCAAGCTTTTAACAAAACATCATATATATCCCGCTCAACGAAAAATCAATGGTAGGACTAAACGTGTACGTGTTGGAATGCGCAAACCTCAAAGACACTCCGATGATGATGAATCGGATGCTTAATATACAATTGTTAAACATAAATATATATACATATAATATGCATAAAAGGTATTGGGTACGTGGTAATGGGTTGTTTTAGAAAAGTGTTGAAAGTAAGAAAAGTATTTTTGTATAATATGTTATATGATTTAGAAAATGTTTTTAAAAATGCCCATTACTAGCTACCCGCTACTATAATAGAATTCAAACAAAATAATTGAAATCTGGTCTTACCCAAATTAATACACCTTCACCCGCTCCTGCAACTTTTGATTCCATTGCTGTACCAATAATCGAATCTCCCGCATTAATCTGAGCGCTAATAATCTCACCATTTACTATGCATTTAACACGTTGCCCTTTAACGTAGGTGTTGTCCGCAGCAGTTGCATTTCTGCAAGTAGTAAACCCACGACCTATCAATACGAAACACGATTGGCTTGCGGCACTGTCTTGAATACAGACACCGATGGGGGTGCAGGTTTGATTACTTTGAGTATACGAGTTATTAAATGGTTGAACTCCATTCACGGTGTTTATTCCATCATCATCGAACATAACAATAGTCGAAGCTGAAATCGTATCGGCGGTGTTATTAACAAATGTAAATACATCGCCCGTAAATCTCAACGGATTTGCTGGAAGAGTCGTATGCGCATATGCTTTCGTGATAAGTGTCAAAGGAACACCCGTTAGTGTGAGTGAGTTGGTTGAACTTGGATAAGCGTAATTTAATGAATTGGATAGAATGATACCCGCTGCATCTAGGTCTCCACTAAGATTTATGTTTGAAGCGGTGTCCCCGTTTGCGACCACTTGTGCGAGCGTACCTATGGAGCCTTGAAGTACTGCGCCACTTCTAACTTCATTTGATGCTGAATCATAATACAATTGCAAACTTTCTGAACCCACATCTGGACTAGCCCTAATAGGTCGAATATAACAACTACTTGCAACACCGGCATTCAATTCAATTCCGCTTGCGTTCAAAACAATTGTGTTATCGGTGTTCACTCCACTTTGAGTAGAGTTTTGTCCAGCTAACGCACCAATATTTAAAGAATTTTCGCCGGCTGAAAATTCTCCTGCATATTTTCCAATATTAATTGCTTCGTCTTTACAATTATTCTGACCACAGTCGTCGCCGATACAAACTGCAAAGCTACCACAATTATTGTTAGCTGCTCCCGAACCAATAGCAATCGTATCATTGGAAGTTGTATTATTTATGGATAATGCATTACGACCAATAGCGATGGAACGTTCACCCATATGGTCGGCGTTTGTGTATCCTTGAGTTTGCTCTCCGATTGATACTTTACCCAAACCGCCCGAACCTGATTCAATTCTAAGATTATTTCCACTAAGTTTCTCTTGATTAATAATCATCGTGCCTGTACCTGTGTATGAAACATCGGCAACACTAGTTGTAGCCCCTCTAGTGGTCACATCTTGAAGTGTAGATGTATCAGGTTGAACTGGAAGATTTGTTAATCCTGCCCCATCACCCACAAATGCAGAAGCACTAATACTATTTGTGGTACTGCTTCCTTGGTCAGTTACTGATTGTAGATTCTGGTTTGCACCTGAAGGTAGATTGGTCAACAATGACCCATCCCCTCGATATTTGCCTGAAGTTAATGTGATGTCACCCGTATTGAGAACTAATGGACCGTCATTAATTAAAAGTCCACTCCCTAATGGCTCAATATTAATAACCGTTTGGAGGCAAGAGATTTCATTCAACCCTGTTTCGCCGATTTTAACTCTTGTTTGTTCGACCGGGTCTAACGACTTAATCTCGAAAGAGCTGTCAAGGCCATCAAGTCCTGCTGAAAATCGTGATTTGGAGACTGGATTGTTTAATACAAAATCATTGAATTTTATCGAGGTGTGAACTTTCAATGAGCCATCTGTCAATAAAGACATTTGTTCACGCTCGAGTGTTGGGTCTTGTGTGTCAATCCACTTAATATCGTTCTGGTATCGAATATCGCTACCGATGTGCATCGTTTGAAGCGGATTATCAATCGAGCCTATAGTTTGACATTCGACCGTATTTACCACTAATGGGTCACTTACACTTACAATAGGTTTTCCATCTTTCATTAAGGTGTCCACGCTCAAATTCTTTATGAATGCATTTTCGCCTAAAGAGAAAGTCGACATTGTTATATATTATAAACTTAAGATTTTTTATATCGGGCTAAGTCTTTTTGTATTTCACAGTCCAATTACCACCACCGGGTGTGTCTTCTTCTATATAAAACTGTCCAACGGCTGCGGCAGCTTCAAGCGGCATACTAGCTGGATTTACAAACAAGCCTTGCCCTATATACAGTTTTTTTGCAATGGTGCAACTACCCTTGGTGCGTAAAGGATTGAGACTCGATGCTACGTATTTTCTATTATCATCGGTGTCATCAGAATCATTCTCCGCTGCAATTTTTTGACAAAACCAACGACCATCGACAGCTAATATAACATCATTATTGGCTTTTATACCGGCATCAGGATTTGCAATATTTGTATATTTCAAAAGATATGATTGTGGATCTGTTATTAAATCAGTAGTAATAGAAATTGTAGGTGGAGAAGGAAAGTTTAGTGCTCGTAAAATGATATTACTTTGAAAGTTGCAAAGCTTACTTACTGTTAAAAAACCTTCAATAAGCACGCCATTTTCACCATTATTTGTATTAATTACTTCTTCATCGCCCTGAATCCACAAACTAGTTCCTCCGCCACCCGAAGGTGGTGGACCACCATTAAACGTCGTACATTGTAAGTTTTTGCAAATGAGGTCATCGCTAACAATCGATGTACTTCCAAGCGAAAAGGCTGACATCTATAATTATTATAATATATAGAGAATATAATATATGCATTCATCAAACCATATTAGGAATTTGCTCCATTTGTCGTGTTCGAGGTATATTTGTTTGTTGCCGTTGCGAATTTTTTGCAGGTATTGGCGTTTTTGACGAATTCACAAATTTGACGCCGTGTACATAAATTACGTTATCGTCAAATTCATCTTTACGAATTCCTTGCTTTTGGTAATCATAATTTGAATGCCAATGTCTATCCTCAAATGCTCGTTGCCTCTTTTTGTCTTTGTTGCGTGGAATGTAAAACAACCAATTTGCAAAACCTTGAAGCTCATCGGGCGCATTCTTCGATGTATACCTAAAATCTGGGTCTATATTTGCTAAGATATCGGGATTCAAATCTTCCGAGACACGATTTGCATAATCTTGCGGACCTTCATCTTCTTTGGCTGAATAGTAGGCATCATACACCGCTAATCCATAAAGACCCGCATCTAAGGATTTTGATGCGATTCTTGCCAAGCCGAGGCGAGCTCTTAACGGCGATACCCTTTCCGATTCTATCTTTTTGGGAGTATAGAATTGGTTGATATCGTGTAGTTTGCTTATTTCACTTTCCGTGCTTGGTTTAGGTAAGACATATTTGACATCATATGTAGCATCCTTGTGCCTCAAACGTCTTGCGCCCATTGATACCAAGTCACCTTCGACGCCGTATATGTTATGAATTCTATCATTTGGAACGTTACCCACAGGTTTTTGAAATGGGTTTATTGCGGGATTGAATAAATGAGCCTCTTTTATTCTAGACTCTTTAGATGCATACTTTTCCATTAGATAATTTTGTACACCGCCGCCTAAGCTATCACCCGTTAACGCCACATCGCTAGTTGGATATGCATTTAATACATCTATTAAACGACTCTCAGCTTGCTTATATCTACCCGTTTCTCGTTGTTTTCCGATAAGAGTTTTTAGATTCACATCGAACCAATCCTCGTATGCTAACGGGATACGTTGTGGGTCACTAATTAAGACATCGGCATCTTTTAAACCCGACACATCACTTCCTCGTTGTGCAATGATAACCTCGTCTCTTAACTTGTGTTTTAAAACAATTGCATTTCTATCCGACAAGTCTTTATCCAAGTCGTAACTCGGCAAATCCAACATTGCATTTTGAAAACGTTGTGGGCTTTCCTTCTTAAATGCATATGCATACGAAAGCTCACTCGCTCTAGCCATCTGAGCCATCCTCTCGTCATCTTTAGTGATAGTGTTTTTGCCTATTATACGTTGACCTAACGAGGTTTCTTTTGTCATTTCTTCAAGCAATTTGCCGTATTTTGTTTTTAGAAATCGATTATGAGCTTTATCTACTTTACTCAAACTTGTCGAGGTTGTCGGCTTTAAGGTATCTATGTCATATTTTGGCTTATTAGTGATTCCGGGCTTGGTTAGAACATTTTTGCCTTTGTTTTTGATAACGAGGGTTTTGGGTTTTTGATTTGTAACTTCATCATTTGTTGCCGTTCTTTTCGGTTTGGACACAAATGTGTTGTCTAATGTTCTATAGTTGAAAGCACCAAATGGTTTTTGGCATTTATTTTGGTCGGGATTTTCAAAACAACTTGTCATTATTATATACTTTCAATATATATATATATATTTAGGGAGTTTGTAAAGTATACACCGACGAATTTCCGGAAGGACCTGTGGACGATGATGGATAACCACCGCTTGGAGGAGTAAATGTGGATACCGAAGGATAGTTAACGGCGCCACTACTCATTGGTTTCATTTGATAGCGTCTCTCGGGCATCGCTCTATTTAACATCGCTTCCGATTTTAGAAACTCGGTAAATTGGGGATCGTCCGCAAATGTCGAAGTTTCGGGGAGAGCGTATGCCGAGACAATTGGGTGTCGTAGACGAATGTGACCTTGTGTTAAATGGTCCGTGTGACGAGATGCAAATGAATACAATTTATTCATTTGCTGTTCATCGTTTAATGAGTTGCCCCGTTTATCTCTCATCGTCGGAATGGCTGTGGTTGACAATGCTTGTCGAGTTTTGGTGGGTGTATAAAAGGTCGCACCATCAGATTCATTTCGGAGAAATGACTTAAACTCGTCCATCAAGTTGTGCCGATTGAGCCAACTTATTCCTTCCGATGGTGAAGTTATTGTTTTTGAAATGACTTTTAAATTTTCGATTTCCGCTTTACTTTTGAATTCTTCAAATAATGCTCGCCTCTCGATTGGCGTCATATTGTCAATCTTATTTAACACAAAATGTTTATTGTTTTCTAATAGCGGGTTGAACTTGGGTTCGGTGTAATCTATAATCGGTTTGCCGTTGATTAGTATTCCGTCATCGAAATTCGGTACCGAAGGTGCATATCCGCCAGATTTTTGTGCAAATTTTTGTGTTTGTTTTAGTAATTTTTCATGACTTATAGGTGTTATTCCAAGAGCATTTGCTTCCATTTGCCTACATAAAGCCGCGTTTTTGCGTTTACTTAAAGTTGAACGTAGCATATGATTTGTATTATTAATATATAGCATAACATATTATATAACATTAAAATGGGCACCCGAAAGGAATGGTTAGCGAAACTTCGCTCGTGCGCAAATGAATATCAAAAAGGGAAAACTACTAAAATTGTCAATAGGTCTCCATCTAAACTAAAATTGCCTAGCATAAACAAGACAAAAGCACCTATACGACCACAATATGATTTGTTGCCGGATGGACAATCACGAGCGATTGCGAAGACAATATATTCCCTCGAGTCACGAAGTTATTTGAGAAAACAAAAACAAATTTCAAATAGAATACGAGGAAAAAATAATCTATTATAAGATAATATACTATTAAATGAAGTGCTCGTGTAAGGGTAAGCAAAAGAGGGCTAAAAGCTTGAAGAAAAATGCATTGTATTATAAACCCTTGTATAGGAAGCGTTCAAAACATATCTAGCTTATAAGATATATGGATATTTTCAATAATTCTTGCGATTTACAAGCGTTCGGAAACGTGTTAGTAATGATAATAGCGGCAATCTTCGGTGGCATACGAATGAGTCGTTGCAAATATATCGAAACCCCGTGTTGGAAATGCCAAAGAGAATTAATTAGTGAATCGGAATTGGCAACAAATGTGTAATTTCAAATGTCATAAAGCTGATTTAGTTTTGCAAAATTGGTCATTCTTTTTAAGCATTTAACGGACGATTTATATTGTTCATATTTGTTCATATATATGTCTCCGTTGAAAATAAATGGAAGTAAGTTGTCAAGTATTTCCATACACATATAATGCTTAAATATGTCTTTCGGACAATCTTGAAAGTTGTTAGCAAAGCGCGCATCCTCTTCATCGTCACGTTCATCATAGAGTTGTAAAATATTTGCTCGCATAATAAAATACTCTTTTGCGGAGATTTTGTATAATACATCGTCAAGTATTTCAAATTCAATTTCTCCATCCTCTCTATCCACTTCATATACATCCCAAAAGAATTCCAAGATATTATCTTCTAAAATTTGTTCAATAAGCTCAAACCCTCTATCATAATTATCTCGGAGTAAATCGTCAAAAAATAGCTCAAAAATGTTGTAAAATAGAAATTGACTTATGTCCCACATCAACAATTTGCTAGGATTAAGTATTTCATATTCCTTAATAAGTTCGAAATAATATTTGTTTAAATCGATTGATTCATATATTGTCTTCCATTCAAATATTTTTCTTTGAATATCAAAAGGAAGTGAAAAGAAAAGATTTATTTGAGTAGGCATATCCAATTTATTCTATTCAGAGCTTTTCTTAAAGTTAAAAAAAGGATATGAGAGAATGTGAGAGAATGTGAGAGAATAACATAAATTAACATTTATTTATTTAAATAAAAGGTAATGAGTAGTAGGGTAATGGGTTATTTTAAAAAGTATTTCAAAGAAAGAAAAGTATTTTTGTAGAATAAATTTTATGAAATAGAAAATGTTTTTAAAAATGCCCGTTACCCTACTACCCGGTACCCTATCGTTCGTTTATTAAATACGCATTTTTACCGAGATGACCGAGACGATGCTATTTCCGCGATTTAACCTGCTGAAATTTTGGGGGGTCAACGTAGGGGACCCCCCGCATCGTCGATTAAATCGGCAAATTTTGATATGAGGGAATATGAGGGAATATGAGGGAATATGAGAGATTAACATAAAATTACTTATCTTTATATATATATTTATTTATATAAAAAGTAAGGGGTAGTAGGGTAATGGGTTGTTTAGAAAAGTATTTCAAAGGAAGAAAAGTATTTTTGTAAAAAAACTTATAGCATTTTAATTTTTTTTTAGAAATGCCCATTACCCTACTACCCGGTACCCTATTTTATTAAATACGCATTTGAACTAAATTACGATTTCTGACGTAATTCTCACGTAATTTCTCGAACCTAAACCCTAAACCCAGAACCTAAACCCTAAACCTACTGAAATTTGGGGGGGTCCACGAGGGGGACCCCCACCGGCGATGAAATCGGCAAAATTTAATTTTTGTGACCCCTAGACACCCCCACAGACCCCCCGATGACAGGGCTGTCATAATTTCAAATCAGATAGCCAAAGTTAGTCAATGATAGCCAATGATAGCCAAACTATAGAG